>JAQGDQ010000378.1:2500-30000 GCA_030141605.1 Tubiluchus corallicola
TCATATTGATTTTAGATATTTTTGTGAAGTGCTTTTGAATGTTGTCAATCAGCCGTCTATAGATTTAAACGCAATACAAATTAACAACAACAATAACAACAACAACAATAATAGTGATGATGATGATGATGCATTAATTTTTGGTACTAATCTGCAAATACCTTAACACCATTTTTGTAAGCATAATTACAGTAAAATCGTCCATATTAAAACGAAATGACACAATGGCCAGCGCTTGAAAAAGGCGCCCTGGTGAAGATATCCAACATGCTAAAGAGTGTTTTGCCTGTTAGCCAGTGAGGCACTCTTCAATAAGCTTGGTCCTAACTTTGCCCAAATGAGTACTAATCAGATTTTTTAATCAAAAACTGCACCGCTGCTTGAGCCACAAAAAGATCAAATTCGATATTTTAAAATTCGTCTAATAAGAGGAAACGGGCTTCTAGGCAACCATTGTTTTCAAGCATTTTTCCTTGACAACTACAAGTTCCACCTAGCAATGCTGTCTGCAGAAACCGAAGCAGGACTAATTCCAGGATTGACAGTGTCACATGCTGGACTGAGTGAGTCTGGTCTCCGTTATGATTAGGTTTTCTAGATAGATCCAGCTAGATATCTTTCTAGTAACACATACAGTCACTCAATGTTTCATTTTATAATTACGATCTAACAAATATCAGGGCAGCATTTATAAAGGATTGGCCAAATTTTTCAGGGTTGAATATTCGTGCACTGTAAGCAGGATTACAGCCGAATTAAAAAGCCGCAATTTAAAGTGGTAAAAAGACAGTGTTTTTATAGTACCATGTGCCGTACAATGAAAGTAAGCAATTCTCTTATAGCCAAAATTTTAAATAGTGACGTATACTTGCGTTCTTTAATATGGATCAAGTGGAGAGACAAGTTATTTGTACATTTTATTTAACTTTGTAATTTGTCTCTGTAAATATTGATGTGTAGTTTGTAGTTTCCATTTTTTATGTACTTGTATTTTATGCTATGTGGACGAAAAGTCTGAAATAAAGGCGTTTATCTACCAGTCTATCTATCTACCTATAAATCTGAATATTTAAATAAACAAGTTTTTATCGTCTAAAAACATTTAAGCGAAACACCAAAACGGAAGAAGATAAATAAACTGTGACATAAAGGACTACAACGTTTAAAAAGCTTCATTATTGTAAATTTTAATAACTGAAAGTGCATCTTCAATACAACAGAGGAAAGGTCAGTTTTACTGTAAAAAGGAATTGTGTAATAGAAGACACGGCGAAAGAGAATCTCCACTTAATTACAATTATTGTAACGACACCTGTTCTATTTTAACTACTTTACTTGTTTTGACATACAAATGTATTTACAAAAATGGTGTTTATGAAAAGAAGTAATAAAATTCGTCTTTTATATACTGCACGTTGCCAACATGTAAACTCTTCACTCGCTCTCTCCCCTCTTTCATCCCTCTCTCTCTTACTCTATTTATCTGTCCGTCTCTCTCTCTCACTCTTCCTCCCTCGCTCGTCCTCTTGCCTCTCTCACATCCCCTTTCTTTCACCTGTCACTAGCTCTGAGTTGCAACTTTGAAGCCAACAGGCAATTGCTCAGCTTGACAGAGATTTTTTGATCATAGGTGAGTTAATTACAGGTGAGTTAATTATTACCGGCAAGAAAGACGGAAAATCGAGAAAGGTTTCCAGCTGCTGCGAGATAATCCTCTCGTTTTAGTGCGTAATCTTCCCGTTTCATCCCGAAACTCTTCCTGTCCGCACACTCCGGCAACTCTGATTTCACGTTAAGCACACACATTAACTCATTACCGTTCCAGAGTTGACCTAAATTGCAACAGTACTAAAGCACGGCCTACACTGCCAACTGTCAATCTCATGTCCAAAACGCTAAATCCGCTTGCCTCAGGTACAGCACAGCATAAGGTAATGTCACTGATAGATCGCTAATCGAACACTGTTGCCTGTTCGTCAAAAATCACAACTTGCAGAATCCAATACTTGTCAACGGCAGGCACCAGGCATATTTCGTGCACTAGAAATCACCAGCCAATCACAGCTCCCGTACCACCCGCTGAGCGAAGCACGCAGCCAGTCAGGTATTGCTTAACTTACTGCACGCTCGCTGGAGTGAAATAATAGTGGTCCAAGAATGAAACCCTGGTGCAAAACAAACGAAGACACGTGCACGCCGCCGGCTCTTATTTCCTTTATTAAAATCATAGTTTCCACGCTGAATCTCTCCTAGTTGCAATCGCCATACTTGAATTTATTGTAATAAACAGACAAAGGACATTAGCCAAAGAAGTGATGCGAGCTCAGGCAAAACAAACTTGATGTACACGTGCCACTCCACTTGATGCATTCTGACGCGATAACAACTGTAGTTCGACCAACAACAATTGATGCGTTTTAAATATGATGTAAAATGTTTATGCAGTGATTATCATAATGACAGTAACGATAAAAAGCACTGAGCGATAAGACTATACGTGTTTAAAACATAAAATCGGTATATTGATTATATGGCAAGCAGAAAAATACATTTTTATTGCTATTTTTTGCATTAAGTGGAGCAACTGAATTCATGCAGCTGGATGGATGGATGGATGGATGGATGGATGGATGGACGAACGAACGAACGAATGAATTAATTAATGAATGAATGAATGAATGAATGAATGAATGAATGAATGAATGAATGAATGAATAAGTGATAAACTTTTTACAAAGTCCAAGGTTCTGAGGTTTTGTAAAAACAATAAAATATATGGAAGGCATTAAAGAAGGCTTAAGGAAGGTTTGCATGTATTCTTTTTGTGTGAATTGTGTACTTTCTAGATATAGCATTCATAGAATGTCTCTGATGATGACATATTCAAATTTCTAGACATGAAAAACAGTTTAGGCAATATTATCTGCCTAAGAGTGTTTAAACTTAGAAAGATTTAGCAACAAATCAGTTTATTTGCTCTTTTTCAATGTTGTTTTTGAATAAATCAGATCAGATATTACGGGTGTAACATTTAGATGCTAAAGAAAACTTTGAAAACTTATGAATGGGGTATAATACTTACAAGTTAAGAACCATAAAAGGTTTTTGCATTTTTACCTCTGCTTCTAAACTGCGCACTTATAGTCCGGTCAAAATAAGGTGTGACAGGGTCAAAAATACAGTAATTTTTGCACAGACACCCAAAAGGTCATCCAGAATAACATATTGAAAATCCTCATAAATCCACTTCGGGGAAAAAAGTTAAGGGGCTTTAACTTAAAAATGGCCATCAACGCAGCATTAAAGCCAAAATAACGTTTAAGATAATTGTTAAGCATTTAAGATGGCATAAATGTATTACCAGCTGATATAAACTTGCATATGGTCTAACAAAAATGAGGCTTCAATGTCATTCAAGATTATTTATGCCATCCTGAACACCTCCAGGTTGAATTACTTTAACTTTAGAGCAGAGTCGGCGGCCTTTTTCACCAATATGGATTTCAGGGGATTTTTAAAATGCTACTCTGGACGACTTTCTGGGTGTCTGTGCAGAAATTCAACTTTATGCTATTTTTATCCGGGTCATACATTTTTTCGGTTACTTTTGACTGCACTATTAGTGACGACGACTTTTGAAAATGGAAGTTACACTCGAGAAAATGAAAAATTTGCTTTTAAGTCACAAGTTTCAGTTGACTATCATCCTCAATATTAGTGATAATTAGTTAATGGCAGAGACAGAAAACTAACCTGGCGGTTGATGTGGCAACATGTTTTTTTTTATTAATTTATGTCTTTTGTATACTTTTATTCAACTTGAAACTGTTGATCCAGTTGGTTTATTAATCTAATGAACATATCCTGTTTCAGTGTTTATTAATCCTGTTGTTTTAAATTTTATTCTTAGCTATTGTTTAGTAAGATTTTAGTTTTATTATCTGCAGATTAGTTGTAGTGGATTTTTCTTTTTTATTCGAGTCCTGTAGTTGATAAATAGTGTTCGTTGATGAATAAATTTGTTTTTGTTTCGTTGCACTAAAGCTGTATTATTTTGTTTTAATTTCCTTTTTATATTGTGACGTTTATTTAATAAACATTTTGAGACAGACATAATGAAAATTCACGAAATTTACTCTTTAATTTGAAGAATTCAAAAGTAAAGATTTGCCGTATTTTACAACAAACGCATCATTGATTCCTGATTAGCGAGACATTTTAATATGATAATTATTGCGAGTTTAAAAAGCTCTACTAGACCTCCTTTTCTTACAAGCACTTGTGTATTTACAATTAACATCTTATTACAAACGGTTATTTGTTTAACGCACAACAAAGTCACGCCTCTTTTCCGTTTTGAGTATAATAAGCGTGCCGCTGCGTACGGAATCTGAATCATTATAACATACAATGAAGTTTTTTAGCAGTTTGATTTATGCGGTTCGAGCAGTTTATCACTAAACGCATCACTTCCGTGCGGCAACCGCATAAACCGGATATGTGAAAGTGACTGTTATCATTGTCATACGCCATGGAATTGGACAGGCAGAAATTGAAAAATAAAAGATATCTGCCCTCAAGACAGGTAAACTCAGCAGCGATCCAGCAAAAAAACTAGACACTGCTATGCCAGTGGTTTGTCAGCATCACTTCCGAGCAAGAAGACGAAAGTGGTGCTGACAAGCCACTGGCATAGCAATATCTAATTTTTTACTGGTATGTTTATTTGTCTTACGAACCAAAATTATGTTCACTCTCATACAGATCTAACGTAATAGCGGAAATCTTGTTTTCGAGTTGCCTTTGTTTCTGCTTCTGAACATCTAGAAGCTTTTGTTGTTGGACCTCTGTTTTTCCGGGTGTAGGGGAATTTCGAAACTATTAGAACTAAAATTTTTCTTCCCGCAAATACGGAGAGCACCGCGAGGCAGAAAAAGTGAGAAACTGTAAAAAGAAACTGTAAAGTGAGAATTGTTAAGAAGAAAAGACTTTTTTGTGGCATTTAGTGCGCAGTTTTATTGTAATGGTTTCTGTTTTAATCACAATAAGGGAAATGATATTGAAAGAATGCGCATTACTTATAATAATGCCTTTAGAGGACTCTTTAATCTTCCTAGTCGCTGTAGTGCAAGACAAATGTATGTTAGCTACAGTGTACCTAGTCTTTCCTGCATACGTTGGAAGAATTTTATTTACCCATTCTAACTAATCCTTTCTTGTACATAAGCTTACTATGTTTCTTTAAACTAACACTGTGTTTTTACTTGTGCCTTATTTTTATTGTTCTATGGACTATAAATGTCTGAAATAAAATAAATAACATTAATAATAAAAATAATAATGATGATAATGATAATGATAATGATAATGCTAATGATAATGATAATGATAATGATAATGATAATGATAATGATAATGATAATGATAATGATAATGATAATGATAATGGTAATGGTAATGGTAATGGTAATGGTAATGGTAATGGTAATGGTAATGGTAATTGGTAATGGTAATGGTAATGGTAATGGTAATGGTAATAGTAATAGTAATAGTAATAGTAATAGTAATAGTAATATAATAGTAATAGTAATAGTAATAGTAATAGTAATAGTAATATAATAGTAATATAATAGTAATAATGATGATGATGATGATGATGATGATGATGATGATGATGATGATGATGATGATGATGATGATGATGATGATGATGATGATGATGATGATGATGATGATGATGATGATGATGATGATGATGATGATGATGATGATGATGATGATGATGATGATAATGATAATGATAATGATAATGATAATGATAATGATAATGATAATGATAATGATAATGATAATGATAATGATAATGATAATGAATAATGATAATGATAATGATAATGATAATGATAATGATAATGATAATGATAATATTAATGATAATAATAATGATAATAATAATATAATAGTACAGTAATAGTAATAGTAATAGTAATAGTAATAGTAATACTAATAGTAATAGTAATAGTAATAGTAATAGTAATAGTAATAGTAATAGTAATAGTAATAGTAATAGTAATAGTAATCATGATGATGATGATGATGATGATGATGATAATGATAATAATGATAATGATAATGATAATGATAATAGTAATAGTAATAGTAATAGTAATAGTAATAGTAATAGTAATAGTAATAGTAATAGTAATAGTAATAGTAATAGTAATAGTAATAGTAATAGTAATAGTAATAGTAATAGTAATAGTAATAGTAATAGTAATAGTAATAGTAATAGTAATAGTAATAGTAATAGTAATAGTAATAGTAATAGTAATAGTAATGGTAATAGTAATCATGAAGTAATAATGATAATAATAAGACTTGGCGAAGACCAGCTGAGTTGTGTCTTCTCCTAATCCTGCATTTGTTGGTAGACATCACGGCTAGCACACTCCGGGTTTATTATTAGTAATTCTCTTGGAACAATAGCCAGTAGAGTGGGTAGCGTGCCGCTGAATACTGTGCTTTAATGTGAGCGGCGCGTGCAGCTAATGCAGCGTAAACATGAGAAAATCAACCGCCTAGTCACGCTCCGTGAGCCCGTTAAAAACCCCAAACCGAGAAAACCGTGAGAAAATCCATTGCAGTCAGAGTTTGCAGTGCGAAATTTTTGGGGAAAATGTCGCCTAGTTATTCGGGTGATTGTTATCGTTTCATTTGTAAAAGCAAATACGGTGAAATTAACGAGATTTTAGCAAAACTAACAGAACTTTTTGTCATTACTTTTAAGCTTTGCACGCGTGTGTGTTTTTGATTTCTAACACACCACAAAAATATTTTTGTTACCCTTTGTATGAAAACAAAATACATGTAGTAGGCTATTTATGATGCATTGTTACAGATCAACAAACTTAAAGGAAAACAGGATGATTTTTCACATACTACCCAATTTTCAAAAGTATACATTTTAACACGATTAATACTGCAAAAGCGTTCATGGTATTTAAATAATAGATTAAGAACTTAATTAACGGCGCGCGAACCCAGCTATTGATGACATCACAAACTAACATAATTTTCAACAGTAAAAATATTCTACGAGCGTGTTGCACGTGTTTGCGAAAGCGAAAATTGAAGTACAATACTACTGTAAGATATTCAGTGTGTTGTACTAAAACTAGACAAGTTTTAAGATAAAAATTCGAATTTCGAATTTACCCCTTCTCTCACGCATGAGCTGTCGAATGTGCATAGTTCGTCAGAAACTAACACAAATGAACTGAGAGGTACAGCATCTGTTTTTGTGTAATGCGCTTCCGAAATGCAGGTGCTAGTGCTCGTCTAACTAGAGAATGGCGAAATGTATGTAACAGCGAAGAACTAGTTGCGCGAACGTGAAATTGTGTTTATGTGGTGATAATTCTTTCACGTAAATCATTTTTGAAAAAATTGTGTGTTCCATTTCAATATTTTAAACAGTTGATTGTTTTGACCTACAGTTTAAGATTGGGTTCGGGTTTGCTTTAAAAAATGCTGCTTGTACATCATAAACACTTAATGAATTTGCCCAAAATAAAATTTTCTGCTGCTGAGACATTCAATGTTGTTACTGCAATTTTTTACATAGGTGAGTACTGCATTAAATAAAAAAAAATGCCCGGTACTTCTTGAAAATTAGCAATAACCGAGATTACTATATTACTTTATACTGTTCATTCACTACAAGCTAGTAATGAGCACTAACAGCAAAGTGTATTTAATATGTTGGTACTTGTGGTGGGACCGAAATCTAACTCATTAATTCTTCGAGATGAGACAAGAACTGATAGGCGAATACCTCTTTCGTTCAACAAAGTAAATATGCTGGGCAGTACGGCAGATGATACTACCGAGAACGTATTTAACAGTCTATCCCACATCCATTTGCTACACAAGCCTACTATTACTTAACTTCAATTACTAAGCACACACCCTGACTTCTCACAATAACTATGTATATTTGCCACGGTATACAGTATTATTAAGCCATGACCAAAAACTTTACGTTGCTATTATAAATTTGCTCGATCTTTAGAGATTCGTGTGAACAGATGTATGATCAAATTGCTTTATTATTTATAGCAACAAGCAATTTAGTTTCAAATTTTATTTGTTTATTTGGCCGTTTTATTTCGTTAAATTAACATCACGCCAACGTTTCCTGCAATGCAACAAACTCAGTTTATTTGTTATAAAAATTTCATGACTTATCAACAACTCAGCAGCATCTTTAGTTACTTTACTTAATTACTTGCATAATTATTTAAACCTATGATTTGGTTTTTACCTATATTTAGCAATGGCGTGCGTCTAATGTGCCTTGAACCTTAAGGCTGTTGCTTTTTCTGAGTAACAATTATAACCGTGCATGTACATGCACTAAGCCCCTCGAAACAGGAGGTATAATTTCATTAAAAATTATGTATATAGTCAAAAAAATAAAAAACTTGATTCAAACAATAATCTGATAAGAACAGAAGCTACACCAACTAAACCAACAAAAATAAAAATAAAAAACACTACTGTTGACTATAATATAATTTGAATTCTTACGCCTTACTGTCTCACCAACAATATTTTAATTTAAGACAAAAACGAAAGAGATAGAATCATAATAGAAATAATTTGAACGTAATTGCTCCATCCCATCGTGACTTACCATGACAGCGTATTTTTTTCATGTCTTTTGTTTGCCAAATTGCGTATATAATTACACCGCATTGGCACTACATTTCAGAATACAGTTTAGCTAACTTTACCACAATAATTTGTACCCGAAATTATCAAATTAATTTCTTAATTAAGTGTCACAAAAGTGGGCGAACATGGAGTTTGTTATCTGCCATTTTTATAAAGGATTTAGTTTGTTTCCAAGTATTTTCTTTTGCTTCTTAATAGTTTTATGATTCTATGAATAAACCCACAATTGTTGCTAATTATTTAAACAATAATCTTAATAATGTATCAAGATTAGTATTAATGACGGTTCACTCCAATTAACCGAATTTTTGAAACCAAACTTAAAAAATTTAAAATGTGAAAATGTTGGACCACAGCCTCGGTTTGATTCTGTTTACAAGGCAGACAACAGTCTAGCAACCTAAGCGGTCGAGCAGAAGTGGTATGCAGCTTGTAACCAGAAGGCCCCTGACTCAAATTCAAGGTGAGTCCCAACGTTTTTACAAATTCCTGTGTTTCAAGTTTCGTTTCGAAAATAATTTACCTTTAGATTGGTACAACAATTGCTATTTTTGATTAAATCAAAGTTATCAAACTCGGGAAATCAAATAAATACAATAAAGAAACTGGGCTTCAGTAAAAATACACGATATCGGCAAAGTCTTATTTTGCTATACAATGGCAATTAACATTATTCAAAATATAATAGAAGCTCATGATACTGTGATATATATATATATATGTGTGTGTGTACATGATATCATCAATCTCTATAGTTAAGCACAGGCTGCACACCTATTATTCTACACTCTGCAGGCAGCACCCAGTCACACGGAGTGGATCACCTGCTAGTTGATCACACGATCTATTGATTGATTTACTTTCTTTGTGTGATCAATAATAATCCTGTCAGTGGAGATTAAGCAAACTGCGGGGAAGCGCTAACCGATTGACGATCGTACATCGCCGCCTGATCAGAACAAACTATATTCCATTATGCGACACCCTGCATCGGTTTGAGTTTAGAGGCGTCTGCAAAGAGAAGAGATATCATTTTCTTTAGAATCTAATCTTGGGTCCACGTGAACCAGTAACGTCATTGCGGATAGTGTTGCCATCACTATATAGTGTTGCCCTCTTCTGATCGTTGATGGTTGCCTGGAATAGCTGGCAACCGCAAACAGCTAATATATCGGTAATTATCAACATATCCTTTTTGACTTGACAATCCATTTACGATTGAAGCACATTAATTTACTCTACTGCTGCTTGGTGTTGCTATGACAACCGATATCGACCTAGGCGGGCGTTACAAAAGCCAGAATTGGCGTACGTGCGATCTGGATGTTATGTTTTTTTTGGCTTTCGGTTTTCGCAAAGTTTTCGTAAGTGTTTTCCCTCAAACGCTTTTCATTGGACTTCCTGTTAGATTTTTTTAAAAGGGCGACCATGGTCATTTTAGCCCGTATTGAGAGGCGGCGATGAATCAGGGTTTATTGAGACCGGCGGCGTTGACATATCGCCGTCGCTTAGGCAATCAATGGGACGCTTCTGTGCAAGCCATTCTGCCTCTTTTGTGGAAGCCATTCTCCCGCTTTGTCATCTCGCCGCTTTGTGACTTTGAGCTTTGGAAAATATTGAGGACGGTTATTTGAAATATATATCAGTTAATCATAAAGTCGGCAATCTCGATTAAATGCTTTTTCGGTGTCGGACGGGCGACGGCAAATGCATGTTAAATACGAAAATAAGGGGGGCTCTTTTGTGGTAAACTGAAGTGTCCATAGTCATCTCCTATATTAACTGACTGGCTTCTGTGTAGCCTGGGAAACACTTCCATGGTTGATCCGCGAGAAATTAAAGTGATTATAGATCAGATACCCAACAACAATGGCGATATATACAGTCTTGTTCCTGTTATATTTGAACACAGTCAAAACGGTGACGATGATGACGGCTGTGACTGCAAAGATTACAACTAAAACGGTAGCATGATGATGATGACGATGACGGCGACGATAATTTGACGATGATGCTGTTGTTGACGATAAAGATGATGTCGATGATGGTGATGATGATAATGATTATGATGATGATGATGGTGATGATGGTGATGACAAAAAACAATAAATGAAAGGAACAATAAACAGATCTATGTCTAAAATATAAGATTATATTGACTGTGATCTTTGAAAGAACAGCAAAGTTTAAACTTGCTTAATACCGCCCCCTACTTGTATTTTCATTCCACGTTTCCAAAATGGTGCGAGCTTTAGACCGACCCAGTAGATGATACCATACTGTCAGTGACACCAAGGCATAAGATGTTCAGTAACCTTTAAGGTCTGGAGGGTCCCATTAAGGCTGGATGGTATAATGGATAACGCGTCTGGAATGGTTGTGAGTTGGATCCTGCGGCCAGGTCACACTAAAAACTACAAAAATGGTAATTGCTGTTGCCCTAATAACGGATAGAAGCGGGATAATAAGAACCCTTATTATGTTGTTGTAAATTGTTAGTATGGTCGGCACTACGTGTAAGCTGGCGTTAATTGTCGACTCTAATACGGACTTTAAATGAAGATTTTATTTAATTTTTATTTTTATTTTTATTTTTTCGTTATTGACACTTATACATACGTTACAATAGCATAAAAAAAGAAATCATCAGTAGCAAGCGCTCTTATGCTGATTCTATAAAACATATTATGACGTACAAAAATAAAATTTATTAAAACAATACCCAAAAATTGAATACATCTCATTAAAAGGCCCCTAAAATTTAACTAAATATGAATTGTATTTTCTATATAAGACGTTTTATATAATAATATGGTACGGAGAGCCAATTAGGTCTACGATAATCTTAATTGTTTCTGAAAAGTTACAGTAATGCAGTTAATTAGCGTTAGATGTTTGACTGATTTTAAAGTTTTAAAATTTTAAATAAGTTTTTAAAAATTATTAATCCCTAAGAGCGTTTTCTTCTGCTAACTTTGATTGGTTTCACAAACTTTATTATAATTGTAATAGTGATCTTACAGCAACACCATCACTTACGTGTGAGTTTGCACAATTTAACCTCACAGCCTAAATGGCGTTAAATTTTTGCATACTAATAAAATAGACCGAGACGTAGAAAAATCTTATTTTAAAAGTAGCCTAGTCAGTACTTTACACGAATTCTTTCTGTTTGCCTCATCTCAACTATTATGCTCTAACCAGTATAGCTCTATCTAATTGGCTTCATCCTTCAGACAGTACTTTAACATAACACGGCTTTAGCGATTCTATATTTCTTAAGCGCAGCATTAACAACCTTTAGCTGAAGCAGATGAAAAATCAGGCGACGCTATGGAAACAGAGACGGCTAGTTAATTAAGAGTTGTTACAGTCAGAATTGGAGTTGTGTTTCCGCTAGGCAGTATGAATACTAATGACACAGCTCCTGACATATCTAATAACGGAAGTAGGAGTCGCTAACAGGAAGTAGAAAACACGGTCACGTGCTGAATTCCATCAATGTTAGTTGACTAACAAGTAAGAATGATTCCTGATTTGGCACACGTTCGTTCTATGCAGTTCTGCGATTGAAATTTATTAGTTCTACGTTTCAGCGATGACGGTTTCTTATAATTTACGTAATTAAACGTGAACTTTTCAGAGTTTTTGCTAACTGGCAAACTAAAAATAGAAAATAAAAGCAATTTTACATCTTTGCAAGTTATGTTACTAAAGTCAACAACTGCAAGCCTCCCTTTTGATTACGGTTTATTTCAGGCAAAAAAGTCCATATAAAATATAATACATAAAATCAGTGAAATTAAAGTCCGTCCATGACGATGATGAAGATAATGATTAGTAAGATAATTTCGACAATGACGACTATAATGATTATCACAATGATTATGATGACGATAGGCACGATGACGAGGATGATGACCGCAAAAACAACATTAAATACGAACAAATGTATGAGTTGATGGTCTATTAAGCAAATATTAATATTTCACTTCCTTAATAAGTTTTTCTTGTAAAAAATCATGCATACGACTCAAATTTGCCAATTTTCATCACTTCTACATTTCATAACTTTTCATTCGCAGGGATAATTTTTCAAATTGCCAGAGTCTCTAAATAGCAATATCATCTCCGCGATACTTTCAGCTTTTTCATTCACAGCAACGCAGCAGTCATCGCTTTCTTTAATCTTATTGTCCTCTTGAGACGATTTATCAGCATCATCGAGTAATATCATAATCGGATAATGGCTTTTATGTTTGCACGAGTGTAGATTAATCTAGCATCTCCCGCCCATTCAATGCTGCAAGCATATTGTCTGTTACTAATAACTCATTTTCATATCCAAGACGGCTGGTAATCCAAGAGTAAAAAAGTATAGTTCTAATTAAAATGAACGTGGGGGTTAAATTGTGTACTACAAGTGTGATTTAGGAATGAGCAAATAAGAGTATGAATGGCTGAACGAACGAATGAATGATTGGGTGAATGAACGAGTAAACGAATAAGCGAATGAACGAATTAACGGATGAATGAATGAATAAATGAATGAGTGAATAAACAAATGAATGAGTGAATAAACAAATGAATGAATAAATGAATGAATGAATCAATCAATCAATCAATGAACGAAAGAACAAATAAATGATTTAATGGGTGGATGGATGGATGGATGGATGGATGAATGAATTAATAAATGAATGAATGAATAAATAAACGAACGAACGAACGAACGAACGAATAAATGATTAACTGGATGGATGGATGGATGGATGGATGGATGGATGGATGGATGGATGGATGGACAAACAAAAACGCCATTTTCTGACATCACTCATTCAAATACTGTTTTTTCATTAAGACTCATTTTATAGTGAGTATTGTGAAAAGTGTATTATTTAAAATAGCCAAGCGCGTGCACTTTGCTAAAACACCACTAATTACATACTCACGCTTTTGGTAAGCACTTACTTGGTAAACTTTTAATTAATAATACATACCCTAATTTAAATGAATAACGTTTGTCGATAAAATCATAGTTTTTGCAATTTTTTCTGCAATAGTTCAGGACAGTCTGAACAGATGGTAGCACTGTTGCTGCAAGCAATTTGCTACTGTTACAGTAGTAGCGCAAAGCGTGGGACGCCATCTACCCAGCAAACGCCAATCATTGGAAATTATTGAATGCAGTATTAATTAAAAGTTCACCAAGTAAGTGCTTACCGAAAGTGTAAGTATGAAATTCAGTGCCTTATTTTTGTGCGTCTGTTGTTTTGTTTATTGTTTTTGTTTTGTTTATTACGAATTTCGTTTGCCTTCAGTATTAATTTCAGGAAAAATAAATATTAAACAAAATAAAAAAACAAAAATAAACCAACATGTAAAAGTCGAAATTAAATTTTGAGCTTATCCTAACCCTAAACACGTAAAATGTGTTTATTACTTCAGATAAATCTTCATAAAATTCTAAATGAAAGCTTCTAAATGTCAGCTGCATTTTTGCGTTTACTTCGTAAAGCTCATTTGAGACACAAAAATGACTAAGTGTTTCTCCAGATCGCCCACAGATGTCGCAACGGCGCACCCGTAATTTTCACCCAAACCACGCCTTGATGGGGCGGTCTTTACGAAGAAGGCGGAGAACTAAGTGCTGCAGCGACTGCCCAGTTATTCTAATCCGAAACCGAAGCTGGATTTTATGCAACCTAGACAACACATCACAGGACGCTGCGTTAGGTAACATGTATCCCCTAATTACGATTGAAAAGATTCAGCAGTTTTCGAGACTAGATCTGAGTCGGGAAATTGCAGTCTTTATAAAAAGAGATGAGTTAATTATGAACGGCGCGTGGCAGAATCAGACAGTAACATTTTGCACAATAGACTTCACGCTTGGCTGACTGAATCAACATTGGAACTCATTACTTCCCCGTCACACAACAGTTTATATTGGCTTGTAAATAAATCTTTACTGTAACTCATTTGGCTTTTACTGTAGGTAGGCTTACGTTTCTTAGATTTAACATTAACAAGCTGATAAGACCTGCAACGTAAATGTATTAACTAATAACGCATAGTAAAGCAAGTAGTCACTCTTGTTACTGTAATAATGTGTATTTATTTTATTCACTTTTATTACCTATTAGTTCATAGAGTGACGTAATCAAGCAAGGCAAGTAATATTTGCTCGTTTGTGATGTCGGCTACGGTCATCGGTCATTTTCAGGGGTTTAATGTTTCAAAACACCGTGAAAAATACGAACTTCGAGTCTTATCATTTTTTGATATATTTGCTTTTGTTAAATAAACTTTTTTATGATTAACTATTTCTTAATTTATACTTATAGCCTTAATCTCAGAAGGAACACAATAGCAACAATGGCCACTGGTAGCAAAGTCCTTTAGTGAAATTTTTTTAAATGAAACCTCAAAATTTCAGCGTTACCTGCAGAAAGCCTCTTAAGCCAGAATATTTATAAAAATTTTTAATAATTTAAGCCTATTTTTCCCTGTAGATGGCCTCATTTTTCAAGTTTTGTTATCTTTATTTAATTTACAGCAAAATGGCGTGCTATCAGCTTTTAATTTTTTTTTAATTTTGCCTGTTGAATGTGAAGTAAAAATTTGATTTAATTTTAGTTTTCACAAAAATACAAAGCATACAGTTTGTAAGAAATTCAGTCAGTTGACAGAATTCACTGGACGTTACTGTAATCCTTGTTACGATACAATATCAAAATTTTTTTGAGAAACCCCCTTTTCGGCGCTAAGTCTGCTAGTTCTTTTGTGGATTATAGTTTATTGGTGCTCTGGTTTTTCACACACAGTAATAACTACAAGAAGACAAGTTTACAAAACACACACAACAAAAAACAGTTTACACAATCTAAACAACACAATAAGCGTAACCTGTAAAATGTTTTTGTATAACGTTCAACGAAGTAGGCCGACGGTAGTACATATTTAAAAATTATCTTATCTAAGACGTTTTAATTTTTGTCAACTCATCATCGCATAATATCACATCTACAATGTCTTAATGACTTTCGTTTAAACATAATGTTATCCACGTTAGATAATAATAATAATAATAATAATGATGATGATGATGATGATGATGATGATGATGATGATGATGATGACGACGATGATGATGATGATGATGATGATGATGATGATGATGATGATGATGATGATGATGATAATGATGATAATAATAATAATAATAATAATAATAATAATAATAATAATAATAATAATAATAATAATAATAATAATAATAATAATAATAATAATAATAATAATAATAATAATAATAATAATAATAATAATAATAATAATAATAATAATAATTTATTATAGGATTGGATCAGACAGTTTCAAAACGTGATTTAAGATCCTCACAACAGACTATATAAACTTTTTACAAAACTTTCAATAAGAAATGAGTATATCTACACAAGCTGACAAGTTTACAACAAAGATAAGGTCAGATAAAATTTGTTTAAAGTCGATGATTTCAGGTAACATGAGTTGTTAGCTCTTTATCGACTATATTGTAACTTACTGCTTAATCTAAAGCTAATCAAGCCTCAGTAAAACTTAAACTAATCTAAAATTACATACAGACAGTAGAACCTACATTTTTGCAAGATAAAAAAGAAATACAATACGAAAGAAACTTTAGCACAATATTTGTGTTACACGATTTCAGCCTAAAACCTAAATTAATTAAAAAATAAAACCAAGTATGTTTTTAATAAAAACGTTAATATAAGTAATAAATCGACAGTTAAAACCTTTAATCTATGAATATTTATGGCTGATGCATTTCATATGAAGACCTTTATGTGCATTTCATTTAAAATTTAATTGCGTTTTATTAATTCAGTCAATATTAATAGTTTAATCATTACTGCCTGTCAGAAACACAAATTAAGAGCGCATTGTTAAGTGGAGTTCTTATCATAGTAAAAATGATCCAGTAATTTTGTCTGTCGATTAATGTTTTAACCTCTGCAAGAAATCCTTTGTTGTTTGACTATAAATATGCAGGTGTTTTGTCAATGATAGAGAATCATTATTACGCTGCGTTTATTTTTGAATAAAGGAAAACGTAAAACTCACGGATGAGTTGGAGGCAAGCCTGTGTGCTTTTCGCTTTTCTGTGCATGTTTTCCATGAAAAATGTTTGGTGACCTTTGACCTCTATTTTGATTTAAGTTGACAAAACCAACGCAGTTCAATGTTTTTATGCAAAATCAACATCACACACAAACCATTCACTTTGGGTCATGTGAACAGAAAAAATCTTTTATACCATGTAGATATTTCAACGGTTCACTTTCCTTTACTGTGCTGCCATTATCATTTTAAAGGGCTTCTGTTCACGTGTTAACTGTTACAGTGAATGAAATAAAACCGCAGTATGTACCAAAATATCCCTGAATTATTACCTTGGTAACTTTCCCAGTGAAATGTCTTAAAACAAAAAAATTAGTAGAAAACAAAAAAAAACGATAAAACTACAAACGTTTCAGCAATCACTGCAGTAACTAAGAATTAACTAAAAACAGTTTTTAAAAACAACATACGCTTATAGAGCCTACATAGCTGGAACCTAATAACTGATACAGTAAAATAACCTGTTGTTATGAAAGCAGATCTACGAAAGGTGCAACAAAAAGGGTTAGTTAGCAGTGTTAAGGGAATACATAAATGCTTTGTTTATTAAGAAAAGTTTACCGCTACAATCTTTCTTTATTAACAAGTTCTCCCTTGATGTTCAGCCATGCAGTTCTATACATCTAACACTGTTTTCAAGTATTTGTATCAGCGGGTTTTAATATATATTTATAAGCTTGCTTACACAAAATTACAAAATTGCCATTTTGTAGCATTTTGTACTCTATTATTAACCTTGATCTGCTATTAGCATTAGGCCCACATAAACTGTTACCTTTCAAGAAAACATTTTTATTTCGTTTACGGCGAGTGTAGCGTAGTTGAGGAGTTTTATTCTCCTTTATTCTCCTTTATTCTTTTAATAGAGTTGTTGTTTTCAAATCTGGAATAGATTTCTTGATTGTTGGCTCTCATAAAAATATATTTTCTTCCACAGTTTATTCAACACAAAATGTAAATACAATGTTAAAATATTACGGCCTTGCTACAATTTCTACCCAACATAAAGATAATTCACAGTACATATGGCATTACCTGTTTTACTAACATCTTTATCTTTGTAAACTGTATATTTTTATACGAAATAAACTCATAATAATAATAATAATAATTTGCCATCACCAGAGGTTCTAATGTGGTAATGAAGCATGCAATACTGGCAACAGGTTTGAGATGCAGGCTTATTTGTTTTTGAGATACCGTATGGTAACAGATAGCAACCTGCAGAACAACGTTGGTGCATGGTTCAGAGAATCATGTAGATATTAACAGTGATATATTATTTACCAGAGCTACCAGGGAAGGTCGAAATTCACGTTAGTACAACCATCAACGCTACCAGCGCAACAAAGAAGTGCTTTAGGTAGGCCTATTTATTATGACCACGTTCAAAAAACCCAGTGCAATAATCTACCTTTACATATTGTCCAAATCTCGGACACATTGAAATTTAGCACAGTAATACAAGAATTTGATCTAACATTGGACAGGAATCGCATAAATGTACACTAGATAGTGTTTTTTCCGTCCCCACGCATGCGCGCTGCAATCACATTCGCAAAAGAATGCTGCCGCATCTACACGTTCAGATTTTTATTGAGTCTGATAGACATAATTTTAGACAGATAGTCGTATTTTAAGAATGCATTAAATCGACAGAGTGCATCTTACCTGGTTTTGGAAGTCGGTTTATGTTTGACTGAGACAGAGGTAAACTGTTTCTCTGCGGCGTCCCTACAAATGAAATTCGATGAGTTTGTGAGCATTTTCTACACAACAAGTATTCAGACTATGCTAATGTTACATGTCAGTAGTTGCAGCCCATCCAGAGTATTCTATTTAGTGTGAAGCCCTGCACGTGCTACTAACTCTTAATTATACCTAAACTTAATTGCAATGTCACTAACTTAAGAAGGAGAAAACTCAAAATTTACGATTTTTTGGATTTCAAATTTCGTCAAAATGAAGATGTAAACATTTTGTATCTGTACTTTTAGTATTTGGAATAAATGTACTTCATTTCAAAAAGTCGGACCGAGTCTAAATCTTCTTGGATTTAAATTAGTTCTGAATTTTCTACTTTTTTGTCTTGTATTTTGTCTTGGACTTTGGCCATAGGGGAGACTGAGGGGTCTTAGACATTGAACTTTTAACTTTAGGTTCCTGGTTCAAATCCAGGCATGCAGTCATTTCAATTTCATTTTTTTGAAACTGTTAAATTGCGTGAGTTTTCGTCTCACGGCAAGTTTCAGATAACAAATACGGTGTAACAATAATTACAGCTAAATGCATCAAATTTAAAAGTCATTGCTGCAAGTATCGCAGTTTTGTTTTCTTCTTTATCTTCATAACATGGCTGTAAATGCCACCACTGGTAGAAGAAGTCACTAATATTGGAGTCGTCGCTATCATCATCATCATCATCATCATCATCATCATCATCATCATCATCATCATCATCATCATCATCATCATCATCATCATCATCATCATCATCATCATCATCATCATCATCATCATCATCATCACCTTCATCATCATCATCGTCATCGTCGTCGTCGTCGTCGTCGTCGTCAATGTCATCATCATCGTCGTCGTCCTCGGCTTGTCATCGCCGTCATTATCATCATCTTCATCATCATCATCATCATCATCTGCAGCAGCAGCAGCAGCACCTTCAGCATTCCAATCATAATTGTCAATCAACGCCATCATTGTCGTGACGTCATCAGCATTATTCATAGTTTATTACTACTACATGTGATGCCACTGCTGTCAGAATCATTGATATCAACAACACAATCTATTTTTTCAAATTAGCTGACAATTAACGATATTATTAATTGGACAACATGATTTTTTCATTCTGTTTTTTCCAGCGGCAGCGACAGTAGCATCAACAGCAGCAGCAGCAGCAGCAGCAGCAGCAGCAGCAGCAGCAGCAGCAGCAACAGCAGTAGAAGCAGGAGCGCAGGGGGAGCAATAAGAGTTACTGTAACAGAAGCAAGATTTCAGATAGCAACACGCTGATTAACTATCTATCTCATGCGACCACCAAGTTTGCAAAATCTGGACGACGTTGATTACCTCCCCGGGTTTAATTACCACTAATTGGCGTCGTGCGATGCTTTGATCTGTCCATTTATGTACACAGGATCAGAAGCAAAGTCTATGGGTAATGGAGGCACGCGTGCGGCGGCGTTACGCCACCATTACGCCTCGCCGCGACTACCGCGGCGCAGACAATGGATGAGACGTGAGAGTAATCAGCATCATCTCTGTTGTTTATCGTGACTAATCCGAGATGTACACTATTGACTGGTTATGCTAATGGCCGGCTCGGGACATTAGTGGTTAGACAGCAGCAATATGGCCGACCGAATATCGCTAATTAACTTATTTAAGCAGGCATTAATTTCTCCCTAGGTGCATTAGCACTTGGGTGACGGGGATCGTGTTACTTAAAGGCAGGAAATGCACTCAGCTAGGACTGGTGGTAGCGAATCGTTTTTTTCATAGTTATTAGTGGTATAAAATCATGCGGCCAAAATCAATTAAAACCAGGAACAAAAGAGGACTGAAATAAATGCATTGTGTCATAGAGTTATTGTGTTCAACGTCATTGCACTCTCTGCGATTGTAGGTTATGTATCTTAATAATTTTTTTGATATCAATAAAGTAAAATAAAATAAAAATAAATCAATCGAAATAATTTTGAAAACTGAAAAAATTTTGTAGTTTTTTTTTTTGTATCAAAAATACAAAAAAGAAAATGACAAGATTTATTTACCGTCGCTCGTTTAACACACAACGTTAGCACAAATTACTATTTAGCAAGTTGCACAACAATGTAGGTAAGCTGACAAGAGACAACAAATAACATGTAGGGTATATGCCCTGGTGTTTGCAGTCGGTAGTATCGAACTCAAGACTGCGAGATTGCAGTCCGAAATCTAAACCACTCGGCTATACAACCCAGGGCAAATATATATGTGAGCAGGGTTTGTTGGTACTTGTTTATTAGCGAAAGTTTATTATGTCTATTAATGTGACCTGTTTTTGCCCTCTTAACAAATTAACATTAGAAAAAATGTAGAGTTGGTAAAAAAATCTGTTTCTTTTTCACTACGGTTGAGTTGAAATATGTGTTAATCTGGTTTGCATTAAATATTAAGTAGTATTTATTAAAGAATATTTTTATTGGCAAACAAAAGATAGCTATTCTAGTTTATTCAAAGAAATTGCAATAAGTTTATTTCAAGTTACGTAAATGTTGCTAAAATATATGATGAGTAAAAAATATAAAGACAGGTGCAGGCGGGTTAGTGTCGTGGCAAGGTCAGAGGCGGCCACAATTTCATTAGCCTAGGGGCTCCAAAAGGTCATAACTGGATTACGACCTTGAGGGCTCTCTATTTTTAACATTTGCTAAAAATACTAAAACACGGTAGAACTACAAAAAATTGCGAACTGCATCAAAATTATACATGCAATCATACACGAACACATGAAAAATGAAAGACAGAATTTAAGATAATGCATTTTAAATCGCATTTGCCACAGGAAACTAATGAGAAGATTAAAATACACAACAAAGAAAGATTGGCCACTGACGTGTTGAAAAATCAGGGTAGTCTGTCCCGTAGAAGGAAGGCGGAAGTGAGGAAAACGCCAAAAGCCAAGTGGTAAAATTATAAGAAGCTAAAATACTTTTTGTATTGCTAAAAAACTCCAAGAAAACAACTTGTAGAGTAATTAACTGTTTTTTGGGATGATGATGATGATGATGATGATGACGACGACGATGACGACGACGATGATGATGATGATGATGATGACGACGATGATAATAATAATAATAATAATATAACAATAATTGAGGTCTTCGTAATTTAACACTAATGTCTGTAGCCACAGTCATTTTTCATTAAAAATGCGCATTTTACGAAGAAAAAACCAAGTACTCACAGCTAAGACTAAAAAAACACTCTTGACATAGACATTATTAAGATATCTACTGTTATGCATGAAACGAAGATTATTGGCTGGCAGACTCAAAAAGCCAGTTTACTTGATTTTATGTCAAAATGTGGCTAACAACGTGGCAAGACTATGATATTATTAAAGTATTTTGAACTTAAATTAATCAGTCATTTGATCGCACGTATTTGAAAAATTGATGATAATCATTTTTATTATACATCTATGAACAAAACTCTGTACTACCCTCTCACTTTTCAGCTGTGGTTTAGAATATGTGAATTTCCTAGCTCTTCGATTTTCCGTTTTCCTTTTAGGAGGAAGAAGCTTAAGCAAAGGATGTGCAGTAGGTTAGATTTTAGTAACATTTTGTCGTCTCGTCTTTTTTATCTAATAATGTGTTAATACTAGGTCCTGTTTTCTTACGCTATGCAATCTCTGCTTATTAAATTTTAATAGATAATAGTCACATAATCGAAACCCAGTAGCTACAAGTGATTAATATAAGACATATAAATATATAAAAATAGCATAGACCACATGGCAAGAAATAATTTCAGTAGGAAAAGTGACATAATCTCCTAATTATTTATTTGTAATAATTCATCCATGCGCCTTACTTTCCCACGCAACCAAAAGCATCACCGTTCATCATTAATAAATTTAAACTTTTCTCTCATAATGACTAATCAATTTTATCTGTGATCTATAGAAACTGTCCTGTTACTGACAAGACCGTGTGCATAATGCATTATTACGACATGGCTGCGTGCGTGCACGTGAGTGTAATTAAACATACACGCGTGCACGCGCACTCATGCGTGCACAAAAGCCTGAAAGGCTGTCTGGTTAGGCAATGAAGCACAGAGTTGTACGTAAACGAATTTATGTTTAATTTTAAGACGGTTACTATAGAATTGCTTTGAAGGTATTAGATTAGCAATTCAACGAAAATCATAGACGGATAAATGGATGTTTTTAACGAAGAATTTTACTTTTATTCTTTCTTACAAATCAGATATTTCCTAATCCATTACAGGTTTCTTCCTCATGTCGCTCACATAAACACGGAGGAAAGAACCCGCAATGGCTCTCGAAATATCTGTTTTGTAAGAAAGAATAAAACTAGAATTCTTTGTTAAAAATATCCATGAATACGTTTATGATTTTTCTTGTATTGATATTTTCAATAATAGATGCCGAACCGATTAAAATCTCTGTTAGATTACCTTCTTCTGAAAAATTCTTAACAAACATGATGTGAATTTTGCTTAATATTCAGTTATATATCAAACTGATATTATTCTGGTTATAAAGAATTATAAACTCTATTAAATTGTGTTATTAAATTTAATTTTTCTTTTGAAAAAAGCTAGAACGTTAATTTAGTTATTTTGCGTTTGTAAAATAGACTCTTATCTTAAATATGGAGAAGCTGAGAGGCCAACGCGCGATTTGCATATTGAAATTGCTATTAACTATTTTATCTGAAGTTAATGTTGGAGAAATGAAATTATTTGAATTGAATAGAATTTTTTATCTAGTGCTGCAACTATGTAGATATTTGTGGCAGGACTGGAACCATACTAGTTATCTAGAATAATCCTTTAAGACCAGACACTAGACAGGCAAGAGGTATTTTGGCCACATTCCAGTTTTGTTGCTCAAAGAGAAAAACAAGCTTAAACACAAATAAACAATAAAGGTTAAAAAATTCGTTTTGAAGTTTTGTATCACTTTCATCTGTCTTACGTCCTTATTGCATAAAGAGCTGGCGTGAGCCGTAACGCTGTACAAAATTCCTGCGATCAGCGTTAGGCGCAGCTATTTTGACGACATAATTGCGGTAAGTTTTAAAAAATAATCAGATTAGTGTAGCATACTCTTTGCTAATCAAGGGAAAGTGTAAATCACTGTATATTGTCAGGATTCTATAGTGACAATAAGATCAATAATATGTTTTTGGTGAATCAATGGTGCACACTGGGATGGTGATGCAGTGCTGTTGGTGAATCAATGGTGCACACTGGGATGGTGATGCAGTGCTGTTGGTGAATCAATGGTGCACACTGGGATGGTGACGCAGTGCTGTTGGTGAATCAATGGTGCACACTGGGATGGTGACGCAGTGCTGTTGGTGAATCAATGGTGTACACTGGGATGGTGACGCAGTGCTGTTGGTGAATCAATGGTGCACACTGGGATGGTGACGCAGTGCTGTTGCTGAATCAATGGTGCACACTGGGATGGTGACGCAGTGCTGTTGGTGAATCAATGGTGCACACTGGGATGGTGATGCAGTGCTGTTGGTGAATCAATGGTGCACACTGGGATGGTGACGCAGTGTCGTTTTAGTAGATGGTGCAAACATTTAAATTATTAAAAATTTCCCTTTCCCCTTGTACAAAGCTTTTAAACAGGTGAAGGTAATTCAATGCTAAGTAATATAACTTTGTATGAAAAAACTTCTTTAAGAATTATTTTAAAACTCCCTTTTCTTCCCTTTAAATTAAGCAGCCGGGGCAACATGACATATGAAACCACCCAAAGCAGTTTTTTTTCTGGAGGTCATCCAACTAGTCACAAGTCAATCACCACATTGCTCAAGTTCAGTTGCTAAACGCGTACTGTGATCACTCGACTATTTTGCGATCACTCAGTAAACCAGTGCCATAGCAAAGTTTTCAAAAAATTTCCATTTTTTGTTTTCTAGAAGTTTTTTACTTACAGCAAACTTCCAAGCAAAAAAAATTCACAATTCACTGTTGGCTATTACCGCAAAATATGATTAAAAACAACGCTTACAGTTATTACCTCCTCACAGAGAGAAAAATTTAATAGAAAGCGAACAAGAGTAATTGGTGCATGGCGTGTCACAGCCTCAGCAACACACAGGTAAAGCTGAATCCATAACAAATGCCTTGATGCAATACAAACTGTACGAGTTATTAACAGTTATTTTAGTCTTAAGTGCAGGTGGTTCGCCAAGTGCATTGTTTCTCTAGCTAAGCTAATAAATCACTCAATAAAATTACGTTTAATGGCGCAGCCTGTCAGAGGGAGAGTCAACACTGCGATTGTAGCCTGAGCGAAATGATGAGAAATGACTTGGACAAGGTTAAACGCGTTGTGTGAGTAATATAAGTAATATACTCGTGCACCGTGTTTGATTTAAACACACTATAATGTGCGCGTTTATGTCATAAATGTACGTCCAAAACTGGCAATAAAATATATCCCACGTCGTGATGGGAAGCGGGGGTCATAATAAGAAAAGAGCACCGAAAATGTGGAGTGGAAGGGGCGTCACATGAATTTACCCCAAAGCAAGCCTAAAGGAATATTTACTTGTGCACGATAGCGCGATAGTATTACACATTGAGTCTTTATCTTAAAAATAATCGTTAAAATATTTTAATAGAATTAAGTCAGGCATGTAGAAAAGTTTTTGACATACAAAAATGGTTTCTGTATAATTATGTATTGTGTGTATGGTTTCCCTGTATCATTAATATGCACAAATTTATGCTAATTCAAAATCATTAATATGCACAAATTTATGCTAATTTAAAACGGTTTAGCAGGTGGCGACACAGGTTCTGCAAACAAGTTCTGATGTTATGCAGTATGGTGCGTATGACGCCATATACTATCACAAACAGAAAGCGAAAATGAAAACACTGATAGGCCACACAAGCAATCGGATTTCAATTATTAATGAGTAACATTGCTAAATTATAGTAAAAAGATCTATTGTTACAATTGGTTTTAAAATGTTTTACTGACTTTGTGATGCTATTTTTCCAAATTTTATTTTGTAAGCAATGTCTCTTATGTGTCTTTCGTTCTTTTTTCTATTTTTATTGTATTCACACCTTTGTGTTAAATTTTCTGTTAACGTGTGAGTATTTAATAAAACCAATTATTTATTTTTATTTATTTATTTATTTGTAACAAGAAGTCTAATAGAACACTGGCAAATATTCAACATATAATAGAGTTCATAACATTTCTTTTTTCTCACTAATGTCTTTAGAGCCGTATGAAAATTGTGAGGCGATTAAGATGCTTATTTCACAATTGCCGTTATGTTTGGCTCTTTAACATTCAATGTGCAACATTTTAATTGCACATTAGTCTTGTTCTGGGTGTTTTTAAAACCAAAATTTAAAACCGAATCCCAACATTACAAATTCGTAACTAATTTTATTATTCGTCTTTTGTTCGCGATTCAATTACTAAAACTTAATTACACAACGCGCGATAATTATTTTAATTAACAATTTTTAATTGGAGACGAAGCTCTATAAGCAACAACTTTCGTTTTTCAAATAACTTAATTCTGTGAAAATGATATAATACAGGGTGGTACAAAAACAAAGAACCACATCACAGAGATTTTTTAACTATGGCTCAAGGAACTAGCCAAAGAAAATTAAAAAACCTAGAGGCGTAAACTTCAAAGTTATTCGAGCTACGTTGCTGATGTATTCTTCGATTATCAGCCAGAACAATATGAATTTAAAAATGTTAACGTCTTTGGCTTCGACACTGCTTTCTGGATGTTTGAATTCTTCTTGACTTGCTCATAATTCAATTCAATTCAAGTTTATTTACACAAATACAATTACGTACAATGGCAAAAACACGAGTTTGTACAAGCTTTATAACAAAAATATTACTGTACTGACGATTTAAAAACACTGACATACTAACGTCTATGCACTTCAATTTTTCCAATTCAATTCAGTTGGCTCTAATGCATCAAAGGAAAAGCTGATTAAATCTGTTTAACTTATCTTTATCTTTATTTTTGTTCATATATAACCTATGCATTGTAAAAAGTTATATATTACCCTGTACAAAGTTGCGTACAGCTTTACTCATACAGCTTTCTGTATCTCCTTTATCAAATTACAACAAAATTTTCTTATAATCTAAGCGAACGTAATACAGCTTACCGAACACAGATTTTTTTACCAACTGTTACCAATTCTTGAAGGGTCCTAGGCTGCAGCCTATAAAGCCTATAGGTTAACCCGGCCCTGAGGTCTTTCCTATGTGTTTTTTACTAGTGGCACATCTCATGCACTCGTAATTTTAGAGAAATTTTCCACCGTGAGAATCTTTTGCATCTTATTAAAATCTCAGACGCCCCCCCGCACTCGTTATTAAAACGTCAAACAAATTTGTGAGGCTAATCAGGAACTGACAACAGGCGACCACGTGACCAGTTTCAATCACAATAACTAAGACAATAATGGAAGGACCCAGATCACGTTCATGGCTAAATGTGTGTTTGCCCAATGATCACAGGAAGGTGAGATTTGATTAATTGTACACACAATGTGTTGTTATAAGCGTTATTATCTTTTCATTGTAGCTTTATTGCCTCTGATCCTGACACTTAATTTTAACTCACAATGTGTCGTAAATTGGCAATCAGAACCCCCCTCTCGTAACCAGAACAATAGGCGAGGGGGTTGTAAAATGTAAATTGTTTCTGTAATCTCGGCTATGGGTTTATGGGGCCTTCAGTAGAACGAAGTTTACCCTGATTGCTTAATCAGTCATGCTGAAAGTCTCAAAATGAGTTAAA
>JAQGDQ010000378.1:32500-226651 GCA_030141605.1 Tubiluchus corallicola
TTCGATTCGATTCGAATTCGCTTTCTGGTAGAGAATGCTCACCCCTACTGAACGTACGAACCTGGATAAAACATTTCTGGCTAATCAGTGTCTCACTTAAATGTCTGTTCTTGGTAATAGATTTCGGTCCTGCCATTGCCACTGTCACATAAGAAAACCATGTTGCTGAGTTTTAGATATCGCAGAGTGAACAAAATGTACAAAAAACAGTTTAAGTGGATGTCAGGCCACTGTATTTTTGCATGGCTAACAAACACCACATTTGTCTTCAAAACACTTTTATGCTTTTTGTATATAAAACGCTTTTCTCAATAACCCATATTTCTCAAAAACAAAGACAAAATCAATGTCTACGAGGAACCTACTACGCTTCACTACTGAAAAAATTACGGGAGGCCATCAAGACTGAGAGGCGTGGTATGCTGACGAGAGGAGTCCACAACTCGCAAGTTCCCCAAACGGAAGCACACACCTGTGACTATGAAATCCCCCTTATTCTCATGAGCTTGCGCCCATCAGACTTCCATCTCTTTTCCTTAACGAAGTTATTTTTGAAGGGAAAACGTTTCTCACATGATGACACACTGATTTCTGAGGTCAAATCATGGCTTTTGATGCAACTTGAGAACTTCTCCAAGTGAGGTCTCCATATCTGCACAAAGTGTGCCTTGGCGGCACCTATGTAAAGAAAGACTAATAACTGTGCCAAGTTTCATTCATCTGAGTTTATCAGGAGTGGGTCAGGGGAAATATTTATTGAACACACCTCGTATTTACCGTCGTTCGTTTAACAGACAACATTAGCACTAACATCTGCTTAACGACTTGCACTACAATACAGGTCACAAAAGACAATAAACAAAATGTATGGTATATGCCATGGTGTTGGCAGCCGCTAGACTTGAACTCAAGACTACGTGGTTACAGTCCGAAACTAAACTATTCGGCCATCTAACCCAGGACGATTAAAGTATCCAAGAATGACAAGAAGTATGTACACAAATCCGAACATAGCTGTTACTTCTCTGCTAGTTCAGTGTCTTCACTTATGGAAGCGTTCTTGGTAAAGAGAAAAGTTTTGGTCCAACCACACCCATTTATATGAAGGAAACCCTGTCTTGTCGTTGTGGGTTGGATCCCGGCTTAGAGAATGGCGAATTGGAAAGCTTCCTTTCAATTTTACCCATAATTACGAGTTAGCACAAGTTACACATTCATTCGGAATTCGGATATATATATCAACTAGTTTAATCTACAGCCAAAGGGCAAGTTTCGAATTGACCTGCATTAAAATATCTCTTTGCCAACTGTCATCCGATCACTTGTTAATATGGGCTTCGATGAATCACTGCCAAAACGCATTTTCCACTTGCGTCGACTTGTATACGTAGTTGCGGTACTATAAGATCAAATTACACTTAGTTGCAGTTTTGAAATTTCTGTACTGTGTTAATTTTTCCGCTCTCACTTCTACTACTTTCGTCACTTAAACTTTTGAGATAACAACTTCAAATTTAGTTAGCAAGACGTTACTTTCCTCCAGTAGGTCTATTTATGCTCTAGGCCACAGTTATCTAAATGTTATTATGATACACTCTTAATTGAATATATATATTATTTATATTTAAATGATATTGAATACCATTAAATTAACATTAAAATAACCATAAAGTACAATTATCACTTCCTCTACCGTCCTGGGTTTGCTTACTGAATGTCCTGCGATGAAATGAGTGACTTTATTAAATTTTCTAAAGCCAAACATGACCGAAAAGAACAAAATATGAAAAAATAATGTCTAAATAATTAAGTATTCAAAATATCTAAATGACTATTTATAATGAGTACAATAATGAATTAATATACCCTTTTATGATTCTATAGTGTATTGTAATTATAATTATAATTATAATTATAATTAATAGTTTATTAATACAGTGTATATTATTAATTGTTTAGAAAATAATATCAGTATGTATGCCCAAAACGATTGAGGTTATGCGACGCAGCAAACGATGCATGATCCAACACTCACAAAAATTGTTAAATTTGTTCAAAATTTTTATAAGCGAAAACGTTCACTGCGTTGTTTTTACTTTTTTTTATAAAAGTTTAAATAAGAAACAGGCAATAAATCAGGAATTTTCTACCGCCTCAAGCCTGAATAAAATCTGAGACTTGTTTAAAGCTTTCAAATGACATCTACATTGCTATACAAAAAGTTTTTATCGCACACAAGCAGCGGTTTTGTTTATAATTTTTCAAACTTTTTATAAAATTGTTTACAAATATTTAAAAACTCTAAATTAAATAAGACTGTTTACAATAACTATGATTTCTTTTCAATTGATTTACTAAACTATATGTTTATTAATGACAGCTTTTTGAAAATTGTGTATGTACTAATTTACTTAAATACCATATAAAAAGAATTCGGTCTAAATCATGAAAGTAGCTTTGTTATTAGGTCTGTATTTGTTCTCGTTCAACGTTTTGAAATAATAGTATACGTATTGCATTTTTATATTCGCATACATTGCGCTTTGTTGAAATTACATTAATTTTGACAGTGGCTAGGTATAATCTTGCTTAACTCAAGCAAACTGTATCTATGACGGTCCGAAGCCATAGACTCAACGTACCGCAAATATCGCAAGGTTACACAATGTGTGCTTACCTACCTTGTCTAATAAGCAAATTGCCTTTATCGCTTAATGAGTGCACGCTGGAGTCTTCGCAATCCGGATATCGTATTGTTGCCTCGATTCCGACGGGATTCCGGATATCCGACATAGTCACACCACTGAACGCACTCGCCGGGTTCCCGGGGACGGTAGGGAGGAGCCCGGCTATGTGCGCGCACCGTGATTTATAGTAAATTTCACCCTGTTTACCGTCCAGGTCCAAACTATTGTTGTTGTTATTGCTATAGTAACACTCGTGGTGATTCCAATCATAATGTTATTATGATACACTCTTAATTGAATATATATATTATTTATATTTAAATGATATTGAATACCATTAAATTAACATTAAAATAACCATAAAGTACAATTATCACTTCCTCTACCGTCCTGGGTTTGCTTACTGAATATTCTGCGATGAAATGAGTGACTTTATTAAATTTTCTAAAGCCAAACATGACCGAAAAGAACAAAATATGAAAAAATAATGTCTAAATAATTAAGTATTCAAAGTATCTAAATGACTATTTATAATGAGTACAATAATGAATTAATATGCCCTTTTATGATAGTATAGTGTATTGTAATTATAATTATAATTATAATTAATAGTTTATTAATACAGTGTATATTATTAATTGTTTAGAAAATAATATCAGTATGTATGCCGAAAACGATTGAGGTTATGCGACGCAGCAAACGATGCATGTCCAACACTCACAAAAATTGTTAAATTTGTTCAAAATTTTTATACGCGAAAAAGTTGACTGCGTTGTTTTTACTTTTTTTTTTATAAAAGTTTAAATAAGAAACAGGCAATAAATCAGGAATTTTCTACCGCCTCAAGCCTGAATAAAATCTGAGACTTGTTTAAAGCTTTCAAATGACATCTACATTGCTATACAAAAAGTTTTTATCGCACACAAGCAGCGGTTTTGTTTATAATTTTTCAAACTTTTTATAAAATTGTTTACAAATATTTAAAAACTCTAAATTAAATAAGACTGTTTACAATAACTATGATTTCTTTTCAATTGATTTACTAAACTATATGTTTATTAAAGACAGCTTTTTGAAAATTGTGTATGTACTAATTTACTTAAATACCATATAAAAAGAATTCGGTCTAAATCATGAAAGTAGCTTTGTTATTAGGTCTGTATTTGTTCTCGTTCAACGTTTTGAAATAATAGTATACGTATTGCATTTTTATATTCGCATACATTGCGCTTTGTTGAAATTACATTAATTTTGACAGTGGCTAGGTATGATCTTGCTTAACTCAGGCAAACTGTATCTATGACGGTCCGAAGCCATAGACTCAACGTACCGCAAATATCGCAAGGTTACACAATGTGTGCTTACCTACCTTGTCTAATAAGCAAATTGCCTTTATCGCTTAATGAGTGCACGCTGGAGTCTTCGCAATCCGGATATCGTATTGTTGCCTCGATTCCGACGGGATTCCGGATATCCGACATAGTCACACCACTGAACGCACTCGCCGGGTTCCCGGGGACGGTAGGGAGGAGCCCGGCTATGTGCGCGCACCGTGATTTATAGTAAATTTCACCCTGTTTACCGTCCAGGTCCAAACTATTGTTGTTGTTATTGCTATAGTAACACTCGTGGTGATTCCAATCTGACTTGTTGTCATGGAAACTCAGTTCGGTCTTGATGCTGGCACAGCAAGGTATGGGGAATTTCTCCGGTACAAGTTTCGCATCCTCCTCCAGAAGAGCGGAGTGCTGCATGCCTTCTCCGCACGATCACACAACTGAATCCTGAAAAGAAACGGTTGACTTATTGCATCACCTGGATTGTACCTATAGGATGCTGCAGATTATTAATTAAAATCTGCCATAAACGGACATGATAAAGTATATACAATGAGAAGAACGCGCACGCGTCAGAGCGCGCGTTAGAATAAATTTATTATGTTGCTAATTTTTGTGTTTTTAATTACAAAATTACAACTGATGGTTTGTATTTTAAAAAAATTGACGCAAAAAATTTACACTTTAAACTTTTTTACAATGTTTTCTGGAAAAAACTATTTTGCTAGTCTTAATTAATTAATAAATAAAAATGCTTTAATGAAAAAAAGAAGATTAAAAATGAAATATAATATAATACCATCTATTATTTAAAATTAGTACAGCCATAAGATTTTACTAAAAAGTAATTTGGATTAAATTTTGCACTAAAAGGTATTTACGTTACTTTTACTCGGGTTATTTTTATATACAATTTTAAATTGAAATTATATAAAATTGTATAAAATACTGTTACGTATATGTTATAATTATATACGTTTATACATTATTTAACGAAAAATTTGTCTTTATATAATTTTCATGTTCACTAACATGTACATACGGACTCTATTGCATAATTATATGATATTTTATTTCCTTTCATATATTCTTTTTGTTTTATGGATTCCATCGAAATTATTGTTTCAAAATATGTTTTTCAATATCTGGGGAAGTAATTAAAAGCGAGCTGCTTTGTTTACGATCTCAGGTAAGAAAAAAGAAAGTGAGTAAAATAAATGCGTTTACTTGCACTACAAGCTGTACCTTTGTTAAAAATGTCATAACATTTTAAATATTAACGATAAGTGATTGCAAATTTTGATCACAAAATTTTATTACAAACTGGCAACTCACTTTGTTTATCAAACTTCAGTTTTGTTGGAAAACGTCGGAAACACAACTCGCTATTTACATGTATTATTATGCGTGTTGTGTATATGTATGTAATTATTTGGTGTATATTTATGAACAAACAAAATTACAACAACATCACAAATTGCAGAGCAGATATGACAAGTTAGTCCACAACAAGGCATGTTCTTTACTGCTACATCAATGGCGTCACTAAAATAGAATTTGGATGCATGTCAAAAAAAACCAACTTTTAGCAAAATGAAATGCAAGTAGTATTACAGTATTACAGGTTTGTATTACACAACAGTTATGCAAAAATGCAGCAAAATAGTTTTCTTATATCTAACTACACATAGTCATTCAAGGAAACAGTAACAAACATTTATACATGCACCTTGTTTAGAAGTACCATTATGTGAAAACATTGACGTCAGCGATGATATGCAGGACACACACAGACGCACACGCACAAGCACATGCACGCACGCACGCACGCACGCACACAACACGCGCGCGCGCGCACACACACACACACACACACACACACACACACACACACACACACACACACGCACACATAAAGTACATACTTCTTGTCTTGCACTTCACCAATTGTAAAGAGAATGATGGTGATGATTACATGAGTGAGTGTATTAAAAACTATCAAAAACACCAAAAATTCCATTAATCATTTTATGGCACTTTGACGTGAAATAGTTTATATATTGCCTTATTAAGAACAGTTTTTGTAAGAGAAAATGACACGTGACATGTCATTATGAATGATCGAAAATGCTCCCCTCCGCTGGTAAAATGTGAACAAGCTAACAAGCCACACACTTATTCTTTTACAATACTGTACACAATACGCTTTTACTGTATAAGTTGTGAGAAATCAAAATGTTATTTCAACAAACATATCGACATAATTTCTTTGCTTATTGAGGCTGCAAAAGTCGTTGTCATGCGATTGCAAAGGCTTCTATTTTAAACCAATCACGACACCGGAAGTCGAGTATTGTCGACCGAATGCTGTCCGCAATTGCCTAGATTTGCATAAAATAGTCATCGAATGAGCAGCGCATTGATTTCAGTGCAAGAGTCTTCACAAATCATTCAGAGCGCAAGTCGTTTGTTCAGCAAATGTAACTAAATAAAAAAAGAAAAGCTTTCAACGCTAGCAGACTGATGTCAGAGCCGATCGATGGCGGAGGAAATAAAAGCGGAAGTCGAAGCATAAATTAAGAGTCTCAAAGAGTAGCGGTTTTTTTCTCTATGGGTTCTTTTGTGCAGTGGTTAGTTGTTGTAACAATGCGATGAATGGATGTAGCGTGTGCCAGTCGCGCGCCGCCTAGTGACGGGTGAATGAAACACGAGTTGTGCTCAGTGTTTGTTGGCAAGCATGGGTAAGCAAACTCGTGCAGTGCCACGCGTCGCTCAGATGAATCGACCACCTCCGGATTTGAGCGACATGGCTTCACTAGCTCGAGGAGGAGTCATTCACGTATTGCAAAGATGGTGAAAAGAGGAAAATTACGGGTGTTGACAGGGTAGCAAAGTAAACTAGTGATACTTCAGTCACATCACTGGCGTTAGTATCTACATTCCTTGTTTTGGGAAAGTGTAGAAAACTGTAGACATTTTCCCCATGTCTGGCAATTTACGCCTACTTCACTACTTCAGAACTACTTCTACTTCAGAACTACTCCTGCTTCGATAGTCCTTCCTCAGAACTACTCTTGCTTGAAAACTACTTCTACTTCCAATCTGCTCCTGGTTCAGAACTAGTGCTACTTCAAAACTAAAGTTGCTTCAGAACTGTAGTCCTATTTCAGAACTACTTCCACTTCAGAAGCAAGTACTGCCACTTCATGACTACTCCTATTTCAAATCTACTCATACTTTAGGACGACTTCTATTTCATAGCTGCTACTTACTTGTGAACTAGTCCTTTTTCGTGCTTCACTCTTGAGAACTACTTCAGAACTACTCCTGGTTCAGAACTAACCTGTTTAAAAACTACTGCTATTTCAGCACTACTCCTACATCAAATCTACCTTAGAACTACTTCTGCTTCATAAGTATGTCTACAATTGAGAACTTGTCCTTTTTTCACTTCACACTTGAGAACTATTGCTACTTCAGAAACTCTTGCTTCGGATCTACTCCTACTAGAGACCTATTTTACTACAAGACTAGTCCTACTTCAGAACCACTCATACTTTAGAAGTACTCCTACTTTCTACCTACTCCTGCTTCAGAACTAATCCTACTTCAGATATACTATTGCTTTGGAGTCTTCTAATTGAGAACTACTACTACAAAAACACTTGCGACGTTAAGATGTTAAATATTAAGTGTCACTAACCCTTTACCTCCACAAGTACTTTTTATTCATCTTGCAGCACTCAGTTAGAATCAGCACTACACTACAGATGAAGCCAGACCATACGAAGGGTACCAACAGGCTCCAGCATCGCTACAACCTCTGCAACTACTACAGCCCCACGTAACACACCACCAACATTGCCAGCATCATTGTTGCTGTTGCTATCACCAGTGGTGTTGCCACAAGCGCCACCGTTAGTTGCAGCAAACAACTATAACATCTATTTAACCAATCATAAGTTAAAGGTTATCATTATTCGCTTATCCTATCCCACGAAGGCTGAGAAAATTGATGTAAATTTATCCCGTTACTACATTCTCTACCACTGTTATTGCCTAAAGCACCTCTGTAAGTTTCTATCACTTTAAGTAGCATAGAATAGCAAATCTGCTAGCTTATCAAAAAGCAGACATTTTCATAAAAAAATACTAGAAATAGTTTTTGGAAAATTTTGTCATGAGTTTTTGATCTATCCTTGCTTATATGCTCATAAGAATTTGCATTCTAAAGAACAAAATGTCATTTTCAATCATTACGGTATCAGCAATCTTTCCTTAAAGTTAAATTAAACTATAATATAAGCTTTTACAACTTAAAATCTTACTCTCACTAGAAATATTCAATTTATTTTATTATAAACTTGTTTTTTATATTTTTATCACTTTGTTGTTACGGGAATTAAATCTCATGAACCGCCTTTTTCGTTGCGTGAGACGAATGACGTTATGACGTCACGAAGGCACCAAAGATTGGTAAATAAACATCAGTAACCAGAAACGTTTTCTGTACCCCGTGCGTCATTCTCGCTCACTCACACCAAAGACGCGAAACACGGCGATCTTTACGGCAACCCACGCATTCGAAACTTGCCAGAAAAAGATAAGTTATTTAATTTACAAGTCTCTTTTGTTTAATGATAACTACGAATTCTCTGCGTAATCGTAATAATACGTTAAAAAAGCTTCAATGTCTGGTAGGGTTATATAGGCCTTCGTATAGCCAATTCATTTAATCAAGTTTTTATTTACAGAAATTTGAGTAACAAACTGCTAGTTTTTGTAAAAGCTAATTAAGAAATCCGAGAAGCAGTATTGCGTTAATTACCTTCTTTCTGTTAATATAATTACGTCAACAGAACACTTGTTTTTGTTTTCAGCACTCACATGCCTCGGTTGCTAAACTACGCATAGCCTCTCGTCTTAAAGCTTAATGGATAAAAAGAAGCTTAACTAATGTGTTCTAATCACTGATAACGAGATTGTTAATTACCTTAGTTTACAAGCTTTTAGGATGCTAACATGTGAGCACTGACTTGGGCAGAATTAATATATACTAGCAAAATCGGGTGCTGCTAGTAAAACTAGTAAAACCTTCTGAATCGCTATTCTCCGACTCAGGCTGATTTCGAACGTGGAAGCAGCCGTTCCCTTTCATTCTCTAGCGCACTCTTTCTCGTTTCGTATTTCCTTTCTTTCTTTATCTCCTCTGTCTGGCTTCCCTCTCTTTCCCTTTGTGTCTTTCCCTTTCTCTCACTGTTTTTTCTTTCTCATGTGTGCCTCCTCTCCCTCTCTCTTTTGTCTTTTTCTTATTCTTTCTTTTCTTTCTTGATCTCTCACGCCTGCCCACCCTCATTTTCAGCTCTGTGTTTCCCTTTCCGTCATCTCCTTTTTCTCTTTGTATCTTCTTTCTTTCACTATTTTACTCTTCTCTTTCTCTTCTCTCACTCTCCTCTCTCTCTCACTCACTTTCTCTCTGTCCTATTTTCTGTCATTCTAGCTGGTTACCTTAGCACTCCAAAATTATTATTAAACTAACCTAATAAACTTTATTTATGTTCTGAATAAATGAATTTGCAACAGTATAAGTATTTAGTATAAGCTCTATTATTATTCACAGTAATTCCACTATGTACAAGTTGGAAAAATGTGATACATTTCACAGAAGGACAGATATATACAATTAGTTTATTTGCAAATATAATACACAAAATAGTTAATTAACTCAAGCGAATAAGTTATTAATTTTAATTAATAAAATACTTATTAAAATACTTATTCTACTATACACAAACTTTAGAATAGAATTATTATGGCGACCAAAGTAACAAACACTTTCTTGAATAAGCCAAAGAAATCAGGCAATAAATACCAAACCTCATGAAGACTTGCAATCTGGACGTTTGATAACACAGCTACAAGGTAGCTGTAGACAGGCGTCCGACTTTTCTTAGATATGTCCTTATGCACTTCTCAATTTATCACAAGCAAGTGAAAACAGAATAACAATTAATAATGAATAATAATTACAAATTTATATTATAGCAAGATTTAATTTTTTTACAAAAAAACTAACAAATCATTTGTGTGTACTACGATGAAGTAGTTTATGCAGATGGGGTTACGTTATTTTTGTTACAAGCAAATTTTATTACAGGAAATATTACATTAACTGCAATAATGAGTGCCGCTTATAGAGAGACAAACTGACGTACTTTTAGCTTAAGTTAGCATTTTTCTTATAAGGAAGTAGCTCATCTAAGCGTTTGTGGTGTACTCTGATTAAACAGTTTAAGGATGCAAGAATTATTACAATACATTTATTACCAGCAGGATTTGCCTCAGGACAGAAACAGAGTGAGGTGTTTTTAACTTTAAGTTGTCATTTCTCTTATAATGTCAAAGGTTCACTATGCATTTGTGGTGTACTACGATTAAGCAGTTTATGGAGATGGACTACTAGAATGACTGCAATGCATTTATTACCAGCAGGCATTGCCTCAGGAAACTTTAACTGCAGCCATTACATATAGGCTGGCTGGTTACACAACAAAAACGGGTCTAGCAAAGTAACAGATTAAGACATTAGCATTGCAAGTTTGAATAAATATGCATATAAATCAAAATGAAACGATACTAAGTGTAAAACAAAATATAAACGAATTAAGTTATTAGGTGAAATAACGAGTTTATAAGGAACACAGAATCGATATTTAGATATTTTTCAAGCACGATTCAACCATCGATTTTTTCGATGTGTTTCTGACCAGTGACCACTAAATTTTTCCAGAACATATAAGTTTTGAATTTAAATTCTCAACCACTATATTTTTGTTGTATTAGATGTACTTCGATTACACTATGGAGAAATTTACAATAAACAAGCGATAGTTAAATTGTAATTGGAAAATTAGAGTAAATTAGAGTAAGTTACGTACACCAGCACCAAAACACCTTATGAACGATAGTGACAGTGGTACAAAATGATGCAGCAATCCCTGCAACGACAATGATGACAGCAACAACAACAGCAATAGATATGATTGATCTTTACCATCAACAGATTTGAGCCGTCATAATTAAGTGACATAATTAACGTCGTCACGTCGCTATAATGACAACTTATCGCGCATGATTACATTCCAAGTGCAATTAGTTATTTTATGCAACATAAAATAGTGGTCCTAATGATGATCCCTGTACAACGCTGCATAATCAGAGTCACTGGGCATATTGTACTAAGCGATACGCATCGCATCAATCAGTGATATGGCTCTTGTAAGGAGGTTGGTCCCATTAGCGGAATTTAGTTAGCAGCTATTCACTGTTATATAAAGGCAACGGTTAATTAATGTGCTTAGTTGCTGTAATTGGGCATAGAAGTTATCATTTTGATGCATTATATGTTACAATGTCTTACATAGAGATCAGCAAGTCAGATTAGCTATGTGATCATGATAAGCACACATTAGCTAAACCTGGCTCTTCAGTTACGCAATTATTTGTTTAAAAAGGTAGGAGGAATCTTAGTATGTCAACTTGCAAATTCAGCACTTTGATAGTTGTACGAAAAGCTGTCTATTTTTTTAGAAATCGATTAGAGTACTCTAGTAACATTTTAGTACAATGTATTTTAAATTCTGATATCATCATGAATTCTTATATTTTTAGCAAATGGAAAACGATTTTATTTGTAGATGTGCAAGTATAGAGTTGTATTATACTGTAAATCAGTTTTTAAAGTTAGTTTTTAATTGGTGTTTTGTATCCTTGTATGTATTTTATGTATTTGTGTTTTACGGACTAGATTCCGAAATAAATAAATACTTCAAATTCAATTTGTTTTTGATGATTTAGGTTTAATCATCAAGACTTTTTAACAGCATTCATTTTACTTTAAATAAACTTTATTGGGCTCGGATGAACTTTCGGTTAACATTTTTATAACTCAAGCTGGTATTCTCGGGCAGCAAAACTCATAAATAAAAACACCCTTTTGTGATGGTCTAATCTAAATGGAGCTATTACACAATAGTATGGAATACCAGGTATAAAACCCTCATTTTGGAATGGCCTCGTCGGTTCAACTGGCTGACGGGCAGGAGCGTATTCTGTCTCAGCACCTGTTCTGTAAGAAAACAAGCACGGAGTACAGTGGGAGTCTTTTCAGTTATTTAAATCTGTGACTTCACTTTGTTATACACATTTCGACATTTTCTGCACAATGACAATTGTCTCTTGACAATTTTAAAAAACATAACGTCATGATTTTAGGAACCTTTCTTCAGTTCAATTGATATTTCCACTAAGGTACATTTTTCGTTCTGAAAAAAGTTCCACATATGAATAGAATAACTATAGTGGACGAGCAAGTTAAGTTTTTGACATTAGCCATAACCGAAAAAAATGACACGTGCAAGAGTCGGGGCTATGCCTGAATTTAACCAAGAATCCCACTACAGGTGCAAAATCGTGTTCGCAAGACCAGAAAAATGCAGGGAGCTTGATTACATTATCATTTTCTCCCTAATAACAGCAATCGTTTTCACGTAATTGTACTTTGTTTTGATGATCATAATTTTGTTGTGTTTTAAATTCGTGTGTCATTTAATGTGATTATGATGCGTGATAAATCATTAACTTATTTTGAATTGAATTACTGTATATGAATTTGAACTGATCACATGAACAGTGCTTTGCGACAATGACAAGTTTTACAATGTTAAAAGCTTCGACCATCTATTTCACAATATTGCTAGACACACGCTAAATTATTTACCAACTAATAAGATTTTTTTGAAATTATATTTGCCTTGACCTATATACTGGCAAGTTATATAATTTAAAAACCAAAAAGCATACAAAGCTAAACTAAACGTTCGACATATCTATTTGTGAACTATTAGAAACTTAATCTATTGGCATACATGAAAATCTGTAGGTAATAAACGATGTTTTTTTCCAAAAATGTAGCAAATATTCTTACATCTCAATACTGTTTTCATCACTGCAATGACGGAAGTGTTTAATAATATATGAATTATTAATACTGATGACCTTCTGAGTAGGGACGTCATTATTAGTAGACCTATCGTAAAAAGGGCACAATGATTAATATTACGCTACCGATTGTTATACTAGTAAATTTACTAGTAAAATATTGAGCGTGTACATGGATCCTGTGACATTTTTGTTACTGGTGAACTGTAGTACATATTATTTCGATTCTATTACAAAGGTTCAGTGATCCATTTCTTTGTTTTAAGTTTATGTGCGTTACTCGAGAAAAATGAAAAACTGAGATTGGAAAATCTGAAAAACTCTTTCTTATATTTACTTGGGAATTTCTCAGCCGTAACGGGAATTTCCAGTACAAATATAAACTTTTTTGTCCGCCTTCATAAGGCAGAAACTTCAGGTTCATAAATTTGTTACAAGCAGAAAAAACTGCATATTCACACCTATTTTTTTCGAAAAATGTTGTTGCGCTTTTGAATTAGTTTGTAAAAAATATGTAGACAATAGTATCATTTATTTATATTGTACTATTTGGTGAAACTAAAGGCCAAAGAAATCTGCATAAACCCTAAAGGTCATTGAGCCAATATGTGTAAGCATTAAAGGGGAAGGAAGTCAATTTTGAAGCATAACACAAAGAATTTTCCGTACATATTTATATTGCTTACGTGTTTAAAACACTTATATAATTGGAAAAGAAAATTTTTAATAATTTTGCCACAATCCCAGTGTGCACCACTGAGTCACAAAAAACATATTATTGATCTTACTGATAATATAAAGTAATTTAAACCTTTGCCTAGTAGTGAAATGTGTGTTACGAATGCTCTGATTATTTTTCAAACTTTACCCAATGTTATCTAAACTTCTTTCAAACAACTACTGTTAAAATGGCTACGTCTAACGGTCATCGCTGGAATTTTAATTTTCAAGTAAATTTTATACATCATTACTGCCAGCGCAAGCCTTGTATGCAGTGAGATATCATGTGAGTGATATAAAATTTCAAGACCATTTTTAACTTTATTTATCAAAAGTGTTTTTGTGCTTTAAGTGGGCTGAGGAAACGAAATTAGAACTATGTTTATTAAATTGCACGAACGTAAGTAATCTATAGGGCGTACATACGAACAGGTATTAGCACAGGCCCAGGAATCTCAGTTCCCAAGGGAAATACTCGGGAAAAAGCGGAAATTTACTCAAATGATGGAAAGCAAAAAATATTTAAGCTCGCTATTATCCAGTAGAACACTAACATAAAATAACAGTAGCTAACAGTTGAATTGAAGTAAATTAAATTAAACAATTGATTAAGCGAAAATACTAAATTTATTATCTTAAATTGAAACAAGTGAATAAATATTGTTGCCAGTAATAAAACGATTTCAAATGGAAAAACCAAAACACTTTAATTTAATTATAGAAACAGTATCCTAACAAATCCAAATAAGGGCATTCACGAAGTTACCTTTATAACACGGTAATATTCGACAGTATCCGTACTTTAGAATGGATCTAATATTATACGCAAATCTAATATTACATGTATAAATATTTCTCGCAACTGTTTTTGTAAGTGTATATTATAGTTATTTATCCTTAACGTTTTATTATGTAAAACAACGAATTGATGGAAATGACTTAAAAATCATTGGGCCTCAATGTTTTATATCGGTTCAACTATTCATTAATATTCTATAAGAACAAATAAAACTCTAGTAAACAAAAATAAACAAAAAAATTCATTGTACTTTGTAATATTACAAGAACAAAATTTAGTCTCTAACATTCGTTTTATGTCTTAATACATGGGTGATTTAATCGCAAAATCACAGAAATATTAAATTAATAATATCTTGTCTTGCTATCTAAATTGTTTATAATACTGTTAGATAGTAAATATAATTGTATACAAAGGAGCAAGTGTGTTTTACTTATTGATGTATTACTATTAGTATAATAATTATTATTATTACAAATACTTTAATCTACCCCATAATCTAAGGTAATTTAACTCGTTAAGTAAGATCGCAAATTAATATTAAACTTAGTTCTGAAAGTTAAAAGTAGTACAGTATGTTTAAAACTTTTATATCATAAAAAGTACGTAATTGTTACACCATAATAAATTACAAATTATTTTTAATTTGCAGTAAATTTCGCGTCTATTCAAGCTCCATAAATTGGTTGCAAAATATGAATCATCGACGTCACGCGTGCACTCAAAGCATTACACCTTTTATACCTGCCCCGCGAGTCAACGATTTATTTTTCTTAATGCATTTTTAAAGCTTATATGCCAATAATGACTTCTTTTATTATCAAATCTCCAGCAAATCGTGTAATTTTTAGATTATTCAATTTACGCAAGAGCGATAAACTGTTTTTCCCATTCCCACCTCTGGCGTATTTAACTCTTTGACTAGTACGCCTCGCTCGCCCTAATGCATATATTTCCGCCTGCACACCTATCGGCTAATACCATAAAATTATCTTCTGTTTTATTTTGCTCGCTTGGTTGAATCCGGTCGGGCGGCGTGCGACCGACAAACGGCAAAGACCATCACGAACCCCCTTCAAAAATTCGAAATATCTGAAAGGACGAGAAAGGAAGGAACAGCATTAATGAAAAAGTTTCTTTTGGTGGCAGGAATGTTAGGCAGGAAAGAGCGTACTGTCGTGCATTTCCCGGCTACGTTCCGGGATTCCCGGATAACGCCTCCCGGTCCGGATTACCGGCGTTTCCTCTCCGCATTTCCCGCCTGCGAAACCGAGTTTGCAGAATTTGCATACGCAAAGGTTTGCTGGCGAGAGTCGATAATTACTCGTCAACTCTTTCACGCCTAAAATCATCAAGCAGAGAATGAGAAATAAAAGAAATTTGTTACCTGTAACGCCTGTTGCTCCAAGAAGCCAAGAGAAGCTCGTCCGTATGCGAGCCCGGAACGCACATGTATGGCCAGTATCTCTGACAGACTCTCATCAATAATGTATTAGTATGGTGATGTGCACAATGACTCGGGGTAGGAGAGACCACGGGTGGTGTGTGCACTTACTTAACATTTGGGTTCGTAATAGCGCCATTGGAACGGTAATTAGAGCTGCTGTGTGGGAAGACGTAGGTGGTTGCAAGAGATGCGGAGGAAGTATGCTTTCTAAATGGAATAAATAACTAGACAGTGAAAAAATGTATTCATGTTTTGCAAAATTGGACAATTGTATAAAATCATAACGGATTATGCTGTCCATTGGTCGCGTTGAAGCATTGTTTGACCCTTTCTTGCGGTAAAGTGTAAAACAAAACAATAATCGTTCCATTCATCATCAACTGTTTATCGTAAGCATATGATCATAAATATTTAATTTTGTAATAGTAATTAATTGTTTCACGAACTTTAAACCCGCTATTTCAGTTCTCACTCTCACGAAGTCGGTTTCGCTGAGACACGTGACAATATAATAAAAAAAAATCTATAATTTCCATATCTATAATTGTGGTAATGCCAAAGTAAGTGTTACCATTGGTTTAATGGAGTGGAGTTGCCAAAATTGTTGAACAAATTCGACTCAAACTATTGGTCTGACGTCTGACCGTGGATTACAAACGACGTCAGTGCCGCCGCCTTGCATTTAAGGTAGCAAATCGAAAATTTAACCAGTTTTAGGCTTTTTTCAAAAATGTCATCACCCAGCAACAAGGATAGCATCCAGATGTGTAGCAATTTGTACTCGAATCCGCGATCATAATTAGCTGCATATCTATTTGTCTTTCTTGTCATTAATTAAAAATAATACGATCTCAGTCAAAAGATGAATATATGCATATGTAGTGTCATGGCCAGGAAAAGACAATGTTTGAAAATGACACATAAACTAAGTATAGAAATAAGTGAAATATAAAAAGAAATAAATCATTTCTAAAATACTAAATTCAGGTTTGCATTTGCGTGTTGCAATATCCAAAAAATTATAGTTTTCTGAACTGCCATACAAAGTCCATCTAACTACTTTCTCCCTTCACCGAAATACATTTCGTTAAAATCTTTGCTCTTGGTTTGGTTGTTATAAATGTCTACAGGGAGTTGTATGAATATGAAACGTGATACTACGATGTAAAAATAATTGTGTTTCCGTATTTCTATCTTTGTTTAAAAAATTAAGAAAATAACAACTGCAGCAAATTCTACTACACTGACGCATGTATGTAGTCATGATCAGTTCAAACTAAGCATAGAAAAGAATTTTATTGTTTTACTGCAGCAGTAAACCAGTCGAGAGTCGATGCTTGTAGAGATATACGCTGCACCCATTATTAGTTGAAAGTTCCTTGCTTTGACAGGTTCAGCTTACATAAAGCGTTTTTCGTGATACATTTAAATGTTTTGCAGCATTATTTAGGGGAACAGGAATCCGTATAAGGTACATATTTATAGGACATGAGACATTTTTACCGACGTGGCGCAGCTAGGACTGTGTTGGATGATACCATAATTACTGTGTTACCTTGTTCATATCAGCGTTCATATCATCATATCATATATGCATCAAAATGATTAACCGAAATTGTGAAGTTAAGTTCATTGCTTATACTGAAACAAAGGGAATAAATTACTGATTTCATTCTGTATAAATTATTTTTACATTTAAAACGCTTTTGCAGCATTTGCAACTATACTACCCACTACCCGTCGAGAGTTGAATTTGCTATATAACTGCATGGCACTCACCATTAGCTTGACTGCAAATACAGATTTGCCGCCATTGTTTACTTACGATAGGGTTTCGAAATAAAGCATTTTATTACTTACTTAATCGGCATGTATGACAAGTCTATCATGGTTTTTGTGTGAGTTTTTCACGTATTCAATATGAAATGGTTTCTATTGAGTTTATTATGCAAGCTGTACATATGCAGCAAATTTGCGGCGTTCATCAAGGTGCTAATTTGCGAGCAGTGTTATGAAATTTATAAAATGTATAATTAGAATTTCTTGTCTGTGAAACTTACAATTGCCTGCACTGTACAAACCAATTAAATCATGTTATTAAGCTCGCCCCTCTAATACTACGCAACAATAACGAGTTAGCTTAAAAATCCTGGTTTTGTTAGCAGGTCGAGTAGAGAAAGATTTACATATAAATTATCTGAATGCAAATTCCGCTATGGTTAGAAGCAAATTAAAAGATTAGAACCAAGTTAGGAAGGTCTTTCCTGAAGGATCATTCGAGATTTAAACCAGGCAGAAAATGTGCTTTACATTTCTTGCTGAACTCGAAATGAGTGTGTACCTTTTCTGACGTAACTTGTCACTTGCTGGTAGGAAGTATTGCTGGCTTCCAGCTTGTTGGTGAGCCCTAAACTTAGCATTAAAAAAAAAGTTGCATTTTACGAAGTTCATTCTGTTTGGATCTATAAATTTTCGGGAAAGTTTAAAACAGCTAAAGTAGAGCCCTCTGTAATCGATCATTTGCGATGACAATAAAAGAATTTCAAATTTGTGAAACAAAAAAATTACACTGTAGAAGGCTAAATAAATCAGCCTTTTCATTTCGTTGCGTTCAGACTACAGTGTTTTCTCTCGCAAGTTATTACAGACAGGCATTATTCTTTGCAAGAACTCCCAGAGAGAACTTGCGAGAGAAAACTTTCAAGTCTGAACGCGCCGTTGTCAAAGCCACAGTTACAAAACTGCCTTCTTGTAGACTGGGAATGAGATCGAATGTTTGAGTGGTTGAGCCAAAGTACATGAAGAACACAAATAAATAAAAATCACACAAAAACAAAAAAGACCAAAAAAGTACTTAAACACACAAAAACGGCCAACTAATTAGCTTACAACAACAACGTTTTTAATCTTCTTGCTCGTCCCTTTTCCTTTCTTCTAACTTCTTTCGTTTCACCAGATTCTCTTCAACTTACTAGAGGACGACGGTAACAGATATTTTCTCAAACGTCTTTCAAACAACTGTCTTTTCCTGCAATGTAAATAAATTTTCATGATGATTTTGACCACATTGACCACCAGTTGCGCATGATTAAAAACTAAAACCATTAAACCAGTTACAATGGGCAAGGCGAATAATTTGAGAAGCCATTCTTTTCAATTTAAATAATTTTCAAGAATTTGAGTAAATAATGATCATTTTATTATAGTTAACTTGATGAATTTGAACGTTTTAGTTTTTAGAATTATGCCTACTAGAACTGAGTAGTTTTATTCTAAATAACACTCAAGCTGGACAAATTTATTTAAATAACAACTTGGAACTCATAAATAGAGTAATTTGGTATGAACAACCGTCGACTAGGAACCTTGCTCTCATGCAGAGAAGTTTAATATTAAAACGATAACGTTTGACAGTTATACTCATTAATTATGAGTAACAGAAGTCGAGAGTGAAGAGCTTGATACTCAAACTGAGTACTTCAATACTCAATATGAGCAAATCTGTTATAAAGTACTCAATGGAAATTCCTAGGTGCTAATAATAGGTGCTCACCAAAAAAACACGTATTTGATCTTATTACAAACATCATATATAACTTTTGCTTAGTTTGAGAAGAGTGTGCTACGAATGCCCTGATTATTTTTTTAAACTTTACGCAAAGTTATCTAAACTTGTTTCAAACGATCTACCATTAAAATGGCTGCGCTTGATGGTTATCGCGGGCGTTACTGTGCACGCAAGCCCTGCATGCAAAAAGGCAATAAGTAAGTGGTATAAAATTTCAATACGAATTTTAAGCTTAATTTTTGAAGAGTGCTTTCGTGTGCTTTAAAAAGACTAACTTTTCTTGATCAGAGCCAGAGCCTAAAGCTTAGTGTACTGCTTATTGAACTTAATTCGCTCCGTTATCCATTTCGACGCGCTGTAGAGCAAGCATCCAGCAATCACTTGCATGCCCAGCTTAATATAAACGGTTGTGGTAGGATCGAAACTTATCTTATTATCAATGCTAAATTTTTAAGATGAAGCACTGGACTGACAGAAATGCTTAGCCTCCTTCAATAAGAAAAAAAGCCAGGATGTACGAGAAAAGTTTTCACAGTGGTCATCCATCTATTTACTGACTTGATGTTGCTTAATTTTTGCCCAATTTGCTTGCTTTGTGGAATTGCTCAAGTAATTCGTTTTATACTTGAGAGTAACTTCTTCTTTGATTGCTATTCTAGGCTTAAATATTGAACAATGATAAAACCAGAATTAATAAACCTAATTACGTAATCAATAATTAACCTAACGATTAATTAACTGAAAGAGGAAGAGACTGAACAATTGCGAGTCAGCCAGGAATCGAACCCTGAACCATGTTGTATCACGCTGTCCCTCTATATCTGTACGACTGCGTATCAATCAGAGCCACTTACTTACAGTAACGTGAAAGTACTGTTACGGGGGCTAAATGCCGTTTATTTTCGACCCCATCCCCCCTCTACATTGTGATGGTTCGATCCATGACGAAGCCATTGCATATCAGCGTTGCATAGCAGCTTTAAGTAGCTGGTATGGAATGACCGCGTCTGTTCAGTGGGCTGACGGGCAGGTGCGTTTTTCGCCTCAGCACCTGCTCCGTAATGACAACCGGCATGGAGCACAATGGATAAGATATCGGCCGTGTTACTTGATTCTATAATTTTACTTTTACTACTGTTTTGCTGTTTTTTCACGACTATGCTATGGCGGAGCGTATCAGCACCGTTCGCTCAACGCTACAGTATTATATCCCTGATTATATCAAACTGTATTCATTTCAACTGTTTTTCCCTACATAATGTCTCTCAGATAAATTATCATTTTTCCTTTGCCTTTACTCTCACTTCTCACACATGGCACTGCACCAGAAGCGTTTTCTGTTGTGCAAGAGAAAGCAAAAATAACGCTGAGCTTTTCCAAGACAGAAGTACAAAACGTATTATTAAATGTTAATAGCTCTGCTGTAAACGTAATTAAGAAACCCTGCAATTAAAATTCGATGCAATTAGAACATCAAAATGCCTCATCACATTTCATGTTAGAGCATTCGATAATTAAAAATGTTAATTACTAATTTGTGATTAACTGACACAGCGCTGCCTATAATATTTTTTGCAAAATGTCCGTTAGATCAGCTGCGCAATTAAAGTTTCCCATTCGTATTTTGCTTCGCCATGCAGCACCCCCCCCCCCCCCACAGGATCTGACTATATACAATACACAACAATACGTCTCTGCAAACTGTAATTGCTCCTGCATAATAGTCGTGTAGCAGAGTTACGAGCCGACGAAAGTAATGATGACGATGATGAAAAACAAGGATAGCAATGATAATATAAATCTCCATGGGTTCATAAGCTGGGGGGGGGGAGAATGTAAATCGAGGCATATCGCTGTTATTAGTTGACAGGTCCTATGAGAGGGTGGTCCAGTCGGTATTTTGTTCCGCGGCTAAGAAGGACCCACAGCAACCATGCAATGCCATCCCCCCTTAAAACAATCACTTTCTACTAGCTCCGCCCAATATACACTTACATTCACATACTCACACATCACTATACTTATCACTCTTACTTCTTTTTATTAGTATTTATTAATAATTATTGTAGACCTATTTGTATAGATATACGGTGAATGTAAATATGATTTATGCTGCTGGATTAAAGAAATATGTTTGTTATATCATGTTAAATCTGATCATGGAAATAAAGCATTTATGACACTTTACATGCAGCTATATCGGACAGTGGACATCAAATCCTCAATTTCGAGACTCTCTGCTTGCCTCCGGGTGCCAAGGGGTCTTGTGCCGCTTTGCAAAACTTCTCTTGGAAGCCCTGTGGGTTGGAAGAGTGATATTTGCAGAAACGTCTACAAGTTTGTCATCAATCTAAACTCATGGATATAGCTTGCCATTTTGCTCGTAGTAATTCAGGAAAGTACATTAGAATTAATCACGCACGGTAACAAGCCTCGTAATATGGCAGTAAAGTTCTACCGCTTCCGAGTACAGGCATGGTGATATAATGCTTCCTTCCTTCCTTCCTCCTCTAGTAGAGCGACGCATGCGCAGACGCCATCGCTGTTTGCTAGTGCATTATCTACAAGGTGTTTTGCGGGGAGAGCATGAAAAAGCCCTGATTATGGTCACTTAGTGCGTTTGTTCAAAGGTCAGTCCTTTCAGCTAGCACAACTATAGTCACAGGTGTGCAGCAGGAGTTCCATCAGAAGTCTCCTTGTAGTATTTTTGGAAGTTGGCGAAGGAGTCAAAATTCAGTTTAAGTTTAAGTTTATACTTAATACATGTCTCTAAAGCTAGTAGTCTTGCTGTTAGGGCAGAACTTGGAGTATACCCAGTTCATATATATTTATAATTAAATTAATGATGAAATTTCTGGTTGCTTATATTAGAAATGCCTGAAGATAGTTTAGTACATAGTGCTTATTTGATGTCTTTTCTTGGATATGAATGATAACTTGGGTTAATATGTATTAGGAAAATATTATGTGAACTTGGCTTTACCCATGTTTGGGAGAACGGATGTATTTTCAGCAAAACTAAGCTAATTCACTCAATCGAAAAGAAATTGTGCAGTAATTATAATAGCTATTTTGTAAATGCTACCCATAATGACAACCCAAAATGGCTCTAATAAACTAAGGACGTATAAATTGTTCAAATCTGAGTATAAACTCGAAAACCATATTTTGATTAGTGGAGTTCCTGGAGCACATAAGGAAACCTACAGAAAATTTCGTGTTAGCGCGCATAGATTACAAATTGACGCTGGTCGATATACCAGACCTAAAACACTTGCTGATATGAGAAAATGTACTTTGTGAAAGAATTGGAGCATGGAAGATGAGTATTTCACTTTAGTATGCAATGCAATGCAATGCTTATTGTTAAGAAAGGCCTGCGTTCTTAAATCCAATATGAGATATTTTTCTAGAATTCTCATCCATGTGTGATATTGATAAGTTTATATTTTCAACAAAAGTGGAAATGTGGAAGTCAAGAATTTGTTGATTAACTGTGTGCATAAAATACGTGATTCTTAATTAAGAGGTATGAATCAATTTTGCTAAGAATTGATGCATTTAATCAGCACTGTGATATATATGTAGATGCATTTTTTATAAATAATGGTATTTTATAATCAACTTCGCTTAAAAATAGCCCTGTAGTTGTAGGGACATGTACCTGTGCGCGTTGTTTATTTAAGTGCGTGATTTCTTAATTGTACTTGTATTTTTGTTTGTAAAATGAAATGTTTATATTATATATATTATATTATATACTTATATATATATATATATATACTTATATAATATATAACTATACTTATATATATACTTATATAATATATAAGTATACTTATATATATACTTATATAATATACTTATATATATATATATATATAATATACGTCAAATAAATACATCATAGATACAACATAAATGCGTCATAGATACACTGCTGCTGTAGTAGTAATACTCTACAGAGTCTGCAATCTACTAATAGTGAAGAGATGTGACGGTGGCGACAGTGGTGGTGATAGTACCTCAAAAAAGTACCCCAATCTGCTGATTGGCAGTGTATTGGTGGTTGTCACTGTCAAGCAATTTAATTTAGCCTTGTAGAATTTTTTGTTTTTGCATTTGCAGAATTTGTGTTTGAAATGAAGCCAGTCTAAGTCACGTGACGTAAGTGTAAGTTTAGTAGTATACGCCACTTATCAAGCACACGCTTTATTTTATACCTAGTTAAATTTTCTGTTCATTGATACTTGAATAATGCCTTTTTGTGAGACTTGAATTGAATTTCTTGATCTTTGTTATAATTTAATAGTCATTAGTCGTATTGTCAAGCCAAAGTTGTCACCAGTAAATGTAGTCTACTTTAATAATTGGTCAATAATTTAAAATCGTCAGACATTGTTTCAAGTTTCTGGAATCATAAACTAATCATTTGTTTCAGTATTCCTAAAATATAAATTTTCACTTTGTCTAAACAGTAATTAATTTTTAGGAGGCTTTTAAGCACTTTTTGTGATCTGTTATTTTAATAAATTGCAAGTCTATTGCACAGTTCAATGCTGATTTTTGCCGTTAATTTGCCTGGACTGGGCGCATCCACGGGTGCCTTATAGTAATAGCAACTCGGATTCAGATTCCTTCAGATTGCTTGATTGTCTGTCTGTTTTTACTCTTTTGTTCGTTTCTTACTTAGTTGTTGTTAGTTTAGTAGTATTTAATTATTTATAGTAGATTAACAAAACATTATGCATCTGATACAGGTATCTCCACAGTGAAAGTGCAAATAAAAGAATCATAGGCATCGCAACTAATACTACGCTCGATTTTATAACAGGATCGATCAGTTACAATCAGCAGATGGTGATGAAACTTACACACATGAACAGTAAAAAGGCGTCAATTTAATAATAACAGTAGTAATGAAAATACGTTTACAAAGTAAGTTGGCTAGTTAATCGTCTAACAGTATATTGCAGTAAAGCAAAAGGTTGATATAACCAACTGCTGTAATAAGCTATGGACTTAACAAAGCACGATTATGACCAGTTTGTAAAATACGACAGGATTCTAATTTTGCAAAAGTTCACGCGTTACAATCTGGTGGTCGCGTAAGTCGTCTAATAATGCCGTTCTAGCTCTTATTATATTTTACGCATTCGAAAAGGAAATGGTAAGAAGTTCCTATAAAATTACCGCAGCTACATTTTTTGTCGTCAATTAAGTTTCTACTAAAAAGGTCACCTTCTAACTGGTAAAAATTTGTTGTCTGTTTGTTTGTTATTTGTATATTTTTCATTTGTTGTATGCGTTTTTTACGTTTATTTTTGCTTGTTTACTCTTTTGTTCGCCGACTCTTTCATTGACTATAAACTCCGCATATTGTAACGCTGAGCGGAAGGTGCTTATACGTAAGTCACGGCGTAGTTGTGAAGAAAACGTAAAAAAATCATTAATAAAAGTGAAATTATAGAATTAAGTAACTCGACAAATATCTAATCCAATGTGGTCCATGCTGGTTATCACTACGGAGCAGGTGCTGAGATGGAAAACGCAACTGCCCGCCAGCTCACAGAACCGATGAAGCCGTTCCATAGCGACGATTTTATACCAGGTGCTCAACGACACAATGCAATGGCTTCGTATGGACGAGACCAGCACAATGTAGAGGAGTGGGTCGAAAATAAATGGCATTCCGCCCCTGTAACAATTATAAGAAGACTGTTTCTTCGTTAACATACGTGTTTATTATGTTCTCCAAGATAGTTCCTGATATTTTTTCGGGTGTATACTTCAGGTCCTAACGAAACACCGCAAAGAAGCCACATCAGGCGGGTCGGGGGCTACTACGCAGCCGCTTTTCTCGCCTATACGTCATCTACTAATGACTGCAACTGTCTTTAGATTGTTAATTCACATTAAAAGTTCTCACTCGACGGGACAAAAGCTGTCACAGCGTCGTGTGAAATGCGCCATTAGGAAGCGTAGTTTATTACGATGTGCAGTTTATTACTCTCAGACTGTCAAATGTTATAAGTTATTACGCTATAGCGTGTGCTTGTTTATCAAGGCAGGATAACAGAGTCTACATAATGATAAAAACCACAAACAATGGCCATTCTCCCATTGAACTTATACTTATATGTTTCAAATTTCAAGTTTATTTATTTATTACATACTGAATATAAACATTAGTTCATCATCATCATCATCATCATCATCATCATCATCATCATCATCATCATCATCATCATCATCATCATCATCATCATCATCATCATCATCATCATACGCCCGTCACGTCTATAGTAGACATTGGGCAGGCAGAATTCTAAAATAAAAGAAATCTGCCTTCAGACAGGTAAACTTACTGATAACAAATTAGACAGAGAAAACCTTGGCATGACGATACCGCCGCATTTCGCCTAGGCTACCTCGGAAAAAAGGAGAAACAAAAGTTAAATGGGTTGACGATAAAAAGGGGAGCAGGAAACGCGGGATGGTGATGGAAAGGCAAAGGATAATTGATGTGTTAAGCAGATGTTACACGGACAAAGATACACCCAATTGCTAATAGAATTTTTAATTATCAATGCAAAACAATGTGCTACACTACGTCCCATGCAAATCACGTACGTAGCAGTTTGTTTGACATACATTACATACATTGATGTACATTTTAATGCAATGCAGCTTGCAGTATCTTTTTAAGGTTCTGAGTTTTGTGTAAGTTGACATACAAATCAGAATAAGTGAAATTTTCATTTTTTAGTACTTTAGTTTATCTACAAAGTTATATGTTTCTCTGCTTAGCAGAAAATGATCATAGATGGACTTGTTACTTACCTTAAAGCAAAACCAGGCCCAGTCTTGAACTGTAGGTCAAAACAATCTACTCTTTAAACAGTAGAAGGAAACATACTATTTTTTCAAAAATGGCTTACGTGAAAGAATTACTAATTACAATTTCGCGTTCGTGCCACTAGTTCTTCGCTGTTACATTTCGCCATTCGCTAGTTAGAAGGGCATTAGCGTCGGCATTTCGAAAACGCATTGCACAAGAAACAGGCGCTGTACCTCTCAGTTCAGATGTGTTTATGACGAACTACACACTATCAACAGCTCATGCGTGAGCACAGTGGTAAATTTGAAATTCGAAATTTATCTTAAAACTTGCCTAGTTTTAGTACAACATACTGTATATCTTACAGTAGCACTGTACTTTAATTTTCGCTGTCACAAACAAGTGGAATACGCTCGTGGAATATTTTTGCTGTTGAAAACAGTTCGTGATGTCATGAATAGTTGGGTTCACCCGCCATTAATTAAGATTTTAATCTATTATTTAATTATCAGAAACGCTTTTGCAATATTAACTGTGTTAAAAAGTATACTTTTATCGGACTTGAAAATGGGGCAGTATATGAAAAATCATCCTGTCTTGCCTTGAGCTCATCTTCACACCATTAAAAATCAGCCAAAATTATTTTGTAAATTTTTACCAGAGCAGTGTCAGAATCTAACTGCCTGTCAATGGTCTCAAACGCTAGAGCTGTCTCAGGCACCTTTGAAATTCATAAACAGGCTATATTTGACTGACAAAACCTCCAGAAGCAGTTTCCCCAGGTCACCCATTCATTTCTTAACCAGGCTTGGAGCCGCTTAGGCCCTACAACCGTATGGTTAAGCATGTACTGCGAGCTCGACATTCGCCTATTTCCCTCGCCAGAAAGCAATGATTTTATTTATTCGTTTATTGTGTATGTACCTATTGGTACTTGTTGGTTATGTACATTAGTGATTGTCAAAAACTGCGTGTTCTTAATGTGCGCACAGTTAACTGCAGACATAATGAAAATTTTTATAAATTTGAACTACGACGGCACATTTTGCTTGAAAAAAGTCAAAATGTAGAAATGCGCAATTTTTGGTCGAGGATAATTTGATTTTTGTGGGGATGACCCATTGAAAAAAAGCCAAAGACATTTAGCCTCATAGTTAAATCTTTCCAGTATCTAATAATAGCATCTGTTTCTGTAATTTGCTAACTTAATAACGGGCTTAATATGGGGCTTTGCTCGAAGTTACTAATGCCTGACTTCGCTAGCATAGTCTTATTAAGTGGACCTGATAAATTTAATTAAATTCTAAATTAAATTCTAATTAAATTTCTAACAGCGTCAATAATCGACCTTTCCAGATCACGTGGGAGTTGTTGGAAATGTCAGTAATGCCTGGCATAGTTAGCACAGTCTTTATGTTATTAAGTGGACTTCTTAAATTAACAGTTTACATAGTCTAGCCTTTTTCGCAGCTCATCATGACAGCAGTTTCCTTAGCTGCTCTCAGTCAATCAGTTATGGTTGTAAACGCTGTTGGGGGGGGGGGGGTACATTTCAAGTGCTATAAATGTGGCCTTGTGTTTTCGATTACAGCTAGACCACCAAGCGTAATAAATTGATTTTTTCCGCAGGTAAAAATAAAAAAACTTTTATAAAGTAACATACTGACTGACATTGCACCAGTTGGTGATATTAGGCTTGAATGCACAAAAATAGCGTATTACTTCTATATCTCAGCCTATTTGTTACGATGAGAATAGCTCAGTTGCCAGCATGTGTTAAGAGCAACCAAAGTTAAACAACAGTGGATGAACAGTGCAGGCACTAATTATTTCTTCTTCCTGTTTCCTTCTGTCTAGACTGTCTTACTATTTCAGCTGTTTCTATCGAAAAATCTAATTGTAAAAACACACCTTTGCCGATTAAGAGTCTCCCCTTACTAATTTTCCTTGGTAATAGAGTTTCCTCTTACCAGATTTTCATTGATAATAATATCATAGGCCTGCCATGTTCTGAGCTTGCCACAATCATTAAGCCAGCATTAACTAGTTCCGGCCTTTGAGGGCTGAATCCCAGCATCTGCTATGCAAACTATTCAAAAATAAGTTTTAATAACAACCTTTTATGTTGCTTAGTTTATTCCTTTCAAAAAAACGTACTCCGAAAACGATTAATAATAATTATGTTTACCAGGCTTACTCCTAATTATGCAGGATAGGTGTGAAAATTGCTGCGTTGCGCCATCTCTTGAGCACTGTCTAAAGTAGAATTGAATAAGGGTTCGCTGCTGAAATCGAGCAACCCGCAAGTGACATTGCTTGACCAATCCTAATCTTCGCGTTTCTGGAAAGAAGAAACATTTTTTTGAAGGCATGTTTCGTGTTTTTTTTATTTTAACATCACCTTTAATTTACAGACAGCATTGCAAGCAAAATGTGTAACATTCAGATCAGCTTTGTTGTTTGAAGGGATTATACTAAATGAAGTATTATTTCCACATTCTTGTCATTGTTATTAAAAATTTTACGAATTACGATGATGGTGATAATGATGATGATGATGATGATGATGATGATGATGATGATGATGATGATGCAGGATGTAACGTATTTGTTTACTAAAGGATAGAAAAACAACGAGGATTAGTACCGGATAATCAAATTTTATTACATCAAAGCATTGTTAATTCAATATAGAATCTAAATTATTAAGCCTGTTTACACTATGGAGAAGACTATGGGGTGCATCCCGAATCTACTAAACTGCTTCCAGACACTTTAACGACTTTGTCCACTGAAGCTCTTGTTTAGATTGCACGTAGATTTAGGAAACAATTTGTGGACTTAATGTGGACTTATTAGAAACACGCTGTCAGCGCCTCAGAGTGCAATAAATAGTGGTCGGACAACACTGTTCCAGTTTATCTTAGCGAAAATAAGTATAATTTCTAAATTTTTGTTTCCTGTTTGCATAATTTTGCTGACTATATTATGAGAGTAATTTCTGCCTAGTGTAAACGGAATTTATCATTTTCCTCGATTAGTGTAAAAGCTTCCTGCATCTTACGGATCCTGTAATCTTGAGAGGCATGATCAGAACATGCCAAACTGAATTGTCTGGAAGTTTATGAAGCTCCATTCTTTTTAAGGCCACACACCTTATCCACGCACACAACTACACCATGCCAACAATCTTGCAGAACACATTTGGGCGATCCTCAAAGACAGAGTGGAGCTTGAGGTAATCCAAGCACTTATCATAAGTCAGTATCCAAGGACAGACTTACAAGACGACTGTAAGAGGTATTGGAGGATCTTAAGTCTGACACAGATCTCTTCGAGCTTCCAATCATACCTATCAAGACTGCAGGGTATGTGAGGCGTACGAGGTTTCTGCACTAAAATTAATATTTGCGACATGATAGACTCAGCATTGGTAGACTAATATTTTGATATAATAATCTCTTCTGTGTGGTTGCTGGTTATTTTTGAATGCACTTATCAAGAGGTTACGTTACACCTCACAGCGAAGTGGAGATAATGATGAGGACATGTGACACCTTATCTCACCAAGCACCATACTCTTGCTTTTGGGCTTTTCGTGAGGGCTAACAGGTGAGTTAAAATTATGCAATTTTTTCTATATTTTAGTTTTTGAAGTGAAACTTTGACATCTACCATAGGTTATTTCTGCACTCTAAATTTAACTTTCTCCTCCAAAGAACGAATTTAATTTCAACCGATTTGTTATACTTTCTTTTATGGACATGTAAAGAATGGTATTACGTTAAACAGCGGACATACTAAGTTCTTCTATGTTATCAACTTTCATGGATTAAAAGTCAGTAAGATATTTAGGGTCTGCAGGTACTACGTAAGCTTTGCGAATAATGAGAGTCGTGCGAATACCAGAAAATCGAATCTTTGACGTCACCATTTCTTGTGTACCTACGCATAAACCATTGAAGCTCTGAAAACTGCATCCTGCTTTACTTGTCCGAGATTATTGATTGGTAAGTATCTAGTTATTTGCAACTATCTTTAAATTTATAGAGTACTTTACTGTGTAATGTTAACTTGTGTAAGGTTTAGAACCAAAAGTGCGACTTTTATTTTAAACTTTTACCAGTCGTTGGCCACTCCTATAATAGTCCCATTGGTTTTGCCTGAATATTGGATTATGCCTGTCTTAACTTTGCTCAACGTTTTCACTGTAGACCTCTCACAAAATATGTAACCTTTCTGAGGTTGAACATATGCTCGGTTTCTACGGAAAATTGAAGTCATAATATCTCTTCCAAGATCTCATTGATTACGAACAAAACCTGTTTACTACTTACTACTAGATAATTATAGTATATACTATTACTAGTAGTAGTACTACACTGACAAATTTTGTTGTAATTTTATTTATTAAGTATTTCGCGAGGCTGCTTTTAATGAGTTTTGTATTGATAGAATAGTGGTGGTCGCTTTAAAAATTTATGCTGATGCCTGTTATTATTGTCATTGCAATTATCAAAATTGATTATCAGTTCAATTTCGTTTATTTCTCAGATATGTTACAAACACATTGGCAAGCGTACAAAAAGTACTGAAAACTAAAACAACGATATCTACTAAAATTATGTATGGTACTAATTAATGTTTACAAATATTTGTCGTTGTCAATTTTTTGTCATGTTTGAAAATGCATTCTTATTTCTCTCTAAGTTTGTTTCTGCAGTCAGTGTAAAATTGTATAGTTCTATAGGTTACCATATATATATAATATATAAATCAATATATAAATCTTGGGAAGATCATGTTCAGCAGTTTTAGCATTAAGAGAGCATAGTAGCCAGCATTTATTTTATTGCTTCATAGATCTGTCTTCTACGTAGGCAAATGTCAAATGGATAGCACCCATTTTATACATTCTTGTTTGTTGTATATTTGTACCATTGTTTGTCCGCGACGATTTATTGATTTTACTTTTTACCTATAATAACATAAGTCATCCTGTTGTTGGGTTGGTGTTTGTAAACTTTAAATACAGTCAAACTTCATTATAACGCCAGGTCTATGACACCACTAAATGAGGCATTGTAGCGGGGTTGGTGGTAAGTCGAGGTTCACCAGATATTGACAGTTAATCCTGTACAGAACTTTAATTTAGCTCCTCAGTTAATCTTGATATGCAATAAGTAGTATTTTTATGTTAATCCACCTGTTAAATAATGTTAATGCATTTTTTGCATTAACAACACAGATTTTTTTTGTACATAGATGCACTTACCTGATGTAGTCATATAAAAGCATGTTTTTTTATTTAAAACATAAAACACAATGATATTATTATAACATACAAGCCATCTTTTACATTTGAGGATATTTATTCTTAATATAGATCTGTTGTACATCAATTTAAGTGGGTATTTAAATAAATTTTATTTTTTTCCAATTTGACGTATGTTCTTTTCACATTACAGATGCAGAATGGATTAGACATGTGGTAGCTGTAATTGTTGCATGTGTTGGAAACTGAAGTTTGATTGGTTGGCATTTCAATTTCTACGTACAGCTAATGGCTGCAGAACCCAGGACACCTAGTGAAGTTACTAAAAGGACAACACAGCAGGTAACTTTGTGATGTTAATCAAATTAAATTTCTTCTTGATGGATTGTTTGCAGTTTTCTGTGAACGTTTACAGATCTAATTACTTTACGGATGTCAGTACATCCCTTGCATTTGCGGGGTGTGTTAGTCGCAACAAAATGTAACACAGTAAGTTGTCTGAATGGCAAGTAGAATGTTTAAGTTTTATTCTCGGAACAGCCGAGACCTAAGAATAAATATCCAGAGATGAATATTTCAAATATTCTGGATACGACAACATTCTGCCATAAGCAAATTTGGATGCTTAGCGTGGTCAGAAGTTCTGCTCAGGTTTTCTTTTTACCTTTTCGGTGCTCATTTGGGTTTCTAAAATTCTGAAAGCTGCTTTCTGTGGTCATATAAAAAATATGAGGTCTCTTTTGCCAGTTTAATAGAGAGATATCTGACTGACGTATTTTTACCATTGTTCAGTATTAGTTTTTCTAATTATCAGTGTACCATCTAGGATAATTATAGAGTTTTAAGCTTCTCTAAATACCAAGTCACACCTCCCTCCACGCTTGAGCTTTGTTGTAAAATTGTTTACTGCTGCTTGATTCACCTAGGTGACTAAAGTTACTAAAGTTACTACGACAAGAACTGTACAACGAGTTCCGGGGAGTCCTCTGTTCCTTCAAGATGGCAGCTACACGAGTGATTCTCCACCGTATCATCACGGATCAGACGTAGTGGCGGATCACGGCGGAGGCGATTCGTACATGGAACAGACTGTGGAAACATTTACAGCGCCACCTGTGGAAATATCTAAAACTTATCACGTACGTGCAGAATGTTTTCACTTCTGTTTTTTATTCCTTTAAAGGAAGACGGGATGATTTTTCATGTAGTACCCCATTTTCAAGCCCGATACATTTTAGCACAATTAATGCTGCAAAAGCGTTCCTGATTAAAAACTTAATTAACGGCAGGCGAGCCCAACTGTTGATGACATCACAAACTAACATAATTTTCAACAGCAAAATATTCCACAAGCATGTTGCGCACATTTGCAAAAGCAAAAATTAAAGTACAGTGCTCAGAGATAAGATATTCAGTCTGTAAGATATTTAGTGTGTTGTACTAGAACTAGGCAAGTTTTAAGATAAAAAATTCAAATTTCAAATTTACCGCTGTCCTCACGCATGAGCTGTCGAACGTGTGTAGTTCAAACAGCACCTGTTTTGTGTAATGCATTTGCCGAATGTAGGTGCTAGTGCCCGTCTAACTACCAAATAGCGAAATGCATGTAACAGTTAAGAACTGGTAGCGCAAATGCGAAAATTGTGTTTATGTGGTAATAATTCTTTCACATAAGTCATTTTTGAAAAAGCAGTATATTCCCTTTCGACATTTTAAAGAGTAGATTATTTTGACCTACAGTTTAACATTGGGTACAGTTTTGCTTTAAAGATTCTAGCTTGTCTGATGACTACAAATGTTTAAATTTAAGTTCAAATGTAAGTATATTTCACGCCAATAAAAGCGTATACAAATACGTTAAAATATACATATATACATTATATAAAAACATATAATACGCATTAAAATATGTGCACGCATAAAAAGCAACTTATAATGAGGGGTGGTGTGGGGGAGGCACCAGAAGGAAATGCTTTTTGCATATTAAATGCTAAGAACTCATTCAGGTTGTCATATGTGTTTGCAAAAGCAAAAATTGAAATGTAGTACAGCTACCTGACTTTGATGATATTAACCCCTGCAAATTTCTAGTTTGCAGTTTTAGATCTTATATTTATCATCTGACTAATGCTTGATCACAGGGCTTGATGTTGTGCCCTGTGATGCCACAAATTTTATGACTGGATTATGTACTCGGTACAGTACTTATTTTTCTATTTGTCCGGTTACTAACTAAGCATAGGCATGCTTAACTTTGCTTGGCAAAGCACCATGATCACTCTTTTGAGTCGATAGTAAAGTGTCGGCTTCCCATACTGGATTGATGAGTCTCCATGGAGAACATTTCAAATTTTAATTTATATTTTTCTCAGTTTCAAGATGAAATTAGTAAAGTGGTTATTTCTTAATTCAGGTGCCGTAATTAGAGAAATCCTTGAAAATAATCAGAATACACTTGGGTAGTGAATATTTAATCGACGTAATTTGGCTTTTCTGTAACAGAGTTTTGAACGTTATGAGAAAGCTTAGCCGTTTGCATTGAAAATTCTGTTAGCTCACAACACATAGTTGCATATTGAATAGCATGTTAATGAAAAGTATTACATATTTCTTGTCCAGTATGTACTGTTGTCAAACTGCAAAAACCGTACTGTAAATAATTCTATTCGGTATTCTTAAAAGTTTTTCATTTGTACAATGGATCAATTTTATTTGAAAGTTTTAAAATTTTGATAGTAATTTTGTGCCTTAAATTATCTTCGATCTTGACTTGCATGGAAGAAAAAAAACCCGGCAACTGATCTTTTCGTGAATAAGCTAATTTTTGCTTGGCTGTTTCAACTGCCGCCAGTTAAATTGTTTGAAGTGTAAACTTGATTGCGTCTGATGTAATCTGAAGTTTCGCAAGCTGCTTTAACTCACATGATAAACCCACTCTAGTGTTTGGCTTAGATGATTCCCCTGATCAATATGGCCATAAACTCTGGCAATTTAATTTGCTCTTTTGGCATTAGCAGCTTATGGTATTTCTGGCGGCTGGCATTCTACACTGTGATGTTCAAATCGTACAGTAATGTGCACGTAATTTTTTAGTGGCTGTGAATTGGACAGCTACCATTGTTGACATTGTTTTTGATGCTGCTGCTGTTATTGGTGTTGTTGTTATTGTTGTTGTTGTTGTTGTTATTGTTGTTGTTGTCATCAAAATATTTCTAACTCAAAATGCACACGTGTTCTAATTCCTATGTTCTGTACCATGTTATGCATTATTTCCTTTAAGATAGGGTAAGATAAGAATATTTATTTCAAAATTCATAGAAACCATTATATGTTTTTGTGTGCATGTGTGAGGTTGTGGGTGTTTGTGTATGTGTGTAATATACATATGTATGTGTGTGTGTGTGTGTATGTATACATAATTGATCTCACGTTAAATACTAATTTGATCACATAGTGAAAGGGACGAAGGGGCAAGTTATCTAATCATTCTCCAGGGGAGTTATTAAACAGTGATTTATGAAGTTGAACAGTTCACTATATATAGACTAGATTTGAATGAGGATTTTATACTAAACATAAACAGTTTTTCAAGAAATAGTAACCATCAATTAAATTAAGTTTGAAAAAATATAGCAAGTAACAGTTATAGATATTTAATAATAAATATTTGCAAACTACCCGAATAGTTGTTACATATAAATTTTAGCTTTTGATATAACACACACATAACAATAAGTTTGCTTATAATATAGAGTTGAGCAGATCACGAATATTTTGATAGTAAATGGGAATGAAGCCTCGTTTGAAAGGCATTTTGTTTCTTGATTCTTTGAAGAATTATTCACTCATTTCTCATTAATGAGTGTTTTTGTAAAGTTTACAGTTGTAAATTATTTCTTTATTCGTTTTTGTGTTCTTAAAGTCACATTGTTTTTCCCTAATAATAACCTTTCAATACTTGTACAAATAGCGAGCTTACAGTGAATGTAACATTTCTATATCATCATCATCATAATGGCAATGCAGCACTGTTTTGCCAGGTGTAGCATATATTTTAAATTAAGTATTTTCCTTTCTAGTTACATAATTCTTTCAAACAACTAAGCGCAATGCTAAGTAATATAACTTTGTATGGAAAGTTTTTTTAAACATACGTTAAATTTCCCTTTTCTTCCTTTTCAAGGAAAATTCACTTTAGACGTGCATGAATTAATACTTTCCTGTGAAATACTTTTACGAGTCATCCAATAAATTCCAGGTTTTCCCTGGCGGGGAAGAGGAATTTCTAGAAGAGGTCTACCCGCCTCCTCCGGAGGAGTACAGCAACAACATGAATAGACAGATAACTTATAATAATCGGCTTCCAGTCAATCAGGTAAATATGTGTGTATGTCTCGTGTTTAGTAACTGCTTGTTTATAGCAGTGTTTATCATGTGCGTTTGGTGTAGAGTAACTGTCTGTTTTGCTGTGTTTAGCACGATAATTATCTGTTAAGCATTGTTTAGCCGCCAAGTTCACATGCACACATTTTTCAAAGAGCAATGAAAAATAGGCATGCATTGAAAATATTTAAAGTGCATGTGTTTTGCATATAAAAGTTTTGTTGTTGTTGCAAGTGCTGTGCTAAAACATTGTAGTGTTAATTGTAAGGATGTTAAACCATACAAATTTGGCAACACGATGACAATACGATACGATCCTTTTTCCAACAATATGATAACGATAAACTATTTTTTAAACTATGCGATATGATGCGATAAATTATTTAGAACGATAAAAGTGATACTGAGTTAGACAATTTATACAACAACAGGAAAAGCATCATTAAAAAGCATCTGTATACTTAAATGGCTGCTGGTTATGAAACACAAGTTTGTTTGTCATAATGATTCATGAGTAAGTAAGCTCCGACAGATAAGCATATTACTGCGATGAAAATATTTACATATTCGAGCTGCACATGGCTGGGAAAGTGACACAAAAAATCTAGTACAGTGTATTTGATATCAGCGCATCAGTATCAAAGTGTTTAAGGTGTCTCTATACTTTGTCAGTATGATTCAGAATGAAGATAGCAATTATTGCCAGACAAAAGTACAAGAAATGATTAGGCATCTAACAAGCTTGTAATTTTAAATAATTCTTTTTACCCACTTCTTTGCGAAATTACTGTAAATAAATGGAAAAGAATAGAGAAGAGATGTTATAAAGGTAAGCAATAAGCATCAATACGTGCCAGAGTGGATACGATAATGATATCCTTGGAATAATATCGATCTGATAATGATAAAAAAATTTGTATCGATACGATAATCAATACGTAATAGTTATTGTTAACACCTCTAGTTGATTGTACGATTTCTTTAATAATTATTTTGCATCTTGATAATTAAAAAGTTTGGCTGAATAAATTAGCATAAAATTCAAAGCTCCTCATGGTCTTTCTTTTTTCTAAAATAGACAATAAAGTTGTTCTGTAAAACAAGTGTTCTTGACGAGGTTATTATTTTGTTTCAGAAATATCCTACAGATGGCAGTGTTCCTGTGCACAGGAGAAATTTTCAACACAGGGGTAACATGGGCGGTGAAGACGGATACCGCTATCGTAATACGCCTTCTCCAAATTCCGGAACTGATGGGGGATATGGTTAGTAAACTTGAACGTTTTATTGTCACTTCTTTTATATCTACATGACATAATTAAGATTTTTCTAATATATGCACAATCTTCTTATTGTTTCACTTAACTTCGCGTTTTACTGGAATGCATTAGCGTTGTTAAGCGAGGACTTACTGTTTAATTTCATTTTTGCTGTATTATTTAGCACACTACAATGTAGGGTCCAGCACCCAATGGCTGTCTTGCTTATGGTACAACCTTGTAGCTGGACCGGAATCTACCTTACTGTCAAGTATAATCTTCTACTGTGAAATCCTGGGCTGTCTCAGTCGAGTGTACCTTTAATGTGGTAAATAGCTACTGGCTATATGGCAAGCAAACTGTCCAAACAAATAGCGAAACTGTGTGCCACCTTATCCATGCACTGACTAATTCAGGAGTGATTAACTATTCGTAGTAACACATTTTATCTGATTATTTAGATGGTCCGTGGCGAGATCCTGAGCTTGGTGAAGTACTGGAATTTCTCAGCCATCCGAACGATGACTTGAAAGCAAATGCAGCAGCCTATTTGCAACATCTTTCTTACGGAGACAATGATGTGAAAGTTAAGACAAGGTGCATGGTGTTCAGCAAAATTTCATACTCAAGTTTTAGAATAAATGACAGATAGTGACCTAGAAACAAAGTTTATGTCTGTCATTGTTTGTCATTTTATACTGACTCATGTGGTCTCTCTCTCTCTCTCTCTCTCTCTCTCTCTCTCTCTCTCTCTCTCTCTCTCTCTCTCTCTCTCTCTCTCTCTCTTTCTCTCTCTCTTTCTCTTTCTCTCTATTTGTCTTTTTCAGCCTCTATCTATCTTTCTCATTCTTTCTATTTGTATTTTTCAGTCTCTCTCTCTCTCTCTCTCTCTCTCTTTCTCTCCCTCTCTTTCTCTTTCTCTCTCTCTTTCTCTTTCTCTCTATTTGTATTTTTTAGTCTCTCTCTCTCTCCTCTCTCACTTTCTGTCTGTCTCTCTCTTCCTCCCTTCCTTCCTCCCTCCCTCCCTCCTCTCTCTCTCTCTCTCTTTCTCTTTTAATCTTTTGCTTTCTCTCGTCTGTGTTGTGCACAACATATGTTGTGCATCTTTGCCAAACACTCACAGAGTTTAATTGTTCAGTACTGTGTTCAATAATTTCTGAGTTGTTGTCAGGTACTTTTTTCTTTTTATTCACATATGCTTAAGAAGATTGTGGTTTAATTTCTTCAAGGTTGCTTGGTGGTATACCACTCTTAGTGTCGCATTTGACCGGCAGTGAGAAGTTAGCGAGAGCAGCTTGTGGCGCCCTCAGGAATCTCTCGTATGGACGACAAAATGACGAAAATAAGGTAAACTTTCTAACTTACATTAGCATTTATTTGATTACTGATTCAAATGTCATTTTATTATTCCATATGTCCTTGTGGTATTGAAATAATGTACTTAGCAAACCATGCTCTTGAGCGTCTCTCTATTGGTGGTAATGTAAAATAATTTTATTAAATAATGCAGAAGGCAATGGCAAATCAAGGGGGTATTAGCGCGATCACCAAGTTGCTACGGGATACAGTGAACTCGGAGACTCAGGAATATTGTACAGGAGTACTGTGGAATCTGTCTTCATGTGAGGTACAATGTCCTTGGCTTATTTACTGAAATCTGGTACTTCATTCATTTGGCTACCTGAAATAGTTCCACTCCAATTAATTGTTGCTGTAGTCAGGCAAATACTATGAAGTGCTTGATTATACATGAACTACATTTGGTTACACAATATTGTTTGCTCTGTCTTACTATTTGTACTTCGCTTGCTTTTTTAGCCAGAATTTTAAATAAGTGAGCAATTTATTGTCGTTATATTGTCCTATAGGCCTATAATGAAGTTTGTATAGTTTCACTTTAAAAATATGAGAATATTTGATGCATAAGCAGAAACTTCAGTCGATTAACTACATTGTCCTTTAGTGAATATCTAAAATTATTTTGCTAAAGTAATGAGTTATTAATAGTGCAAACTACAGCAAGATAGATGTTTAATGTGCTTATGGTTTTAGCACAAATGGAATGGTATCTTTGGCCATAGGAGAGCATTTTAAAAGACTTATTACCTGAGTGACATTCGTCATTAATGATAGCTTTGTCTTGTGTTGTTTAAACAGTCTGTACAATCTCTGACTCTGGATATATCATATCTGTATGTGAGTTGGGGATGAGAAACTGTAGCAACTTCCATCTTCCGTAGCGTTGCATGTCACTGCGATTCAATTCTGTCACTTGATAGACTTTTGTGCTTTTTAGGAGTTAAAAAAGCCAATCATAGACAAAGCTTTGCCGGCTCTAGCAGACATATTACCACAGTCGGATTCAAAAGTTCGAGTAGCTCTGCAGGACTGCGTTGTTCGTAACACGACTGGAATTCTTAGGTAGAATGAGTTCATTATAATCCTTTTTCGGTTTAATCCTCTCATTGGCTTACGTTATAGTCAGGGGCGTAACCATGATTTAAAGTTAGGGGGCGCTGTGGCGCATACCAAAAATGCACCGTGACACATGACGCAATTATATGCTTGTGTATTCCACAATAGACAATTGCAATTTGGTTCAATTTATTGAATTTCTATCGTACAAAAAGTACAGTTTCTAATTAAAATAGGCATATATATATATATATATATATATACGTATTAAAATACAATATTAAAACTAGCATGGACTACAAACATATTTGCAAGAGTAATATGTTACAGAATTAATTTGTAGGTAAATAATGTAGGTAAATACATTATTATTAAAAATGGAGTTTTTTTAGGCAAATGTAAAATTGATTTCATTGCCATGAAACTCCTGTGCACATTTGCTTCATCTAAACTTTTAACCACGATAATTGATTCGTATTGGTTATTTTGCACACTGTTCAGAAAGTTACGAATGACTACATATTTAACTGATTTCTTAGATGAGTTACTAATTATCAAATCGTATCTTAAGTTCCACACATTCTTCCATGATATTAATAATATAATGGATTAAAATATTTCTTGACTGCAACAATCTTCTGACGAAATTAGTCAGTCAACCTTGACAAATGAGTTGCGTTAATGTATGCTAATTTCAAAAACAGTCTGGTTGAACAAAGTAAAGATTCCAGAAAATTCGTCCAATGTGATTTAAAAATTAAAAAATCGACTTTTATTGACTATGAAGGAGCTGTTGCTCCCCTATCAGCCTTGCCACCGGTTACCGTGACCACAAATAAACCGTTCGTTTAGGTAAGTGTTGTCTTTCACAGTTTAATTAGTTGAAATGTGCCCATTAAATTCAAATGGCTAATGTAGTTTTAACGTTAAAAACAGCCCTTCATCGCTTCGCTGACCTCTTGTTAAAATTTATGGTGCTCGCTTTTATGGTGGTAAGGCATTTTTTGTGCAATTAAAAAGAGTCTAACCAGTCCACTCCAAGACGACAGCGTAGATGCATAAGTGAATCATGATCAACTACAATTTATAAAGAATCAACTTAACAGTGCTATAATTCATGATACTAAATGCAAAGATCAATTTAACATTATTGAAATAATGAATTTCTAATGCTATGGCAATGCACGTTGTGTCGTCGTTATGCTGTCTGAACTGAACAAAATTAAACAAATTGCCAATTAAATTTGACAGGCGTATCAAGGGAAACGACACTAAGCTGCAGTTTTTTTGCTAAATGCGCACACAAGTCAGAAAATCTTTCAGTTTGATATTACTGAATACACTGTGCATTGCGCAGGGCGAGTTACAGTAACAGTTTCTTCCTATTTGCTTAAAGGCATCTTGCTTATTAGAAACTGTATTGCATACTACTCATCTTACCACTGACGATTAGAGATAATGAACTATGTTCAAGTGCGTTGTATAATGGAGACAGAATAGTTGTTGATGCTTTTATTTGTTTAATTATAGATAATTTTATTTTAAGAAACTGCAGATCTCAAAATTTGTGACATCAAATTGTCGTATTCCTCAAATAAAAAAATGGGAAGGAGTTTACAATTCCCCACACTATTTAAATACCCAAACTCTAATCCTAACCCAACCTAACCCTAGACCTAATCCTAACCCCAACCCTAAACCTAATCCTAACCCAACCCTAACCCTAATCCGCTTCACGAACAAATTTCTAGTGTGTAGGGAATTGTAAACTTTAGCCCAAAATTGTTAAACTATTAAATAGTTTCTATTAAATATTAACTTGTCATATAGTAAGGTAAAGGAATACGTTATTTTCAGTTATGAAATAGTCTCTGTAAGTCTGTGGAAGTGATGCAAAATAATGTTAGTTAGATCTGTAATGAAGTTTCTTACTGCTTTTATTTCTGATTTTGCTAACTAAATAAGAATGCGCTTTTTTGTTACTTGACGTAAATTTGTTAAACTTTTGTAAAGATCTGCATGCAAATGGAGGCACCCTCTGTATATTATTGTATTATAATTTTGTTCAATAAAAGATTTTTCATCAATGATCATTCCAAAATGAACAGTGCATTTGGGATTTTCGGATTTCAGGAATGTTAGCTCAGAAGGGGCATACGCTCGCAAGGCCATGAGGGAATTTGACGGTTTAATAGCGTCTCTGATCAGAATTGTTAAAACTGCAGTAGAACGGCATGACATGGACAATAAGGTAGTGGAGAACTGTGTTTGTACGTTGAGAAATCTCTCCTACCGATGTCAAGAGATCGAAGATCCTCACTACGATCGTCACATCATTTCTGCTGCTCATGCATCCAATCCCCAACCAGGTGGCGCTCACATTTTTTTTATTTATAATGTTTATAAAATGCCTGAGAAGTTGTGCTTTTTGAGGAAGCGGTGATAATGAGAGGATTTATCATCAGAAATCTATTGTTGTTGTGACTTCTTGTGTGTTGTGTTGAACACAAATGGTTTAAAACAGTATTGTTCCATTAGGTCAATTTTTTCTATCAAAAAATGTGCTCATACTTTTTATTATTTGCTCCCAAGAGTTAATGCTTTCTTGCTGTCCAGCAGAAATGCTAATTTGCTGTTTTTTGACAATAGTGACAGTGCTTGCTATTAGCTGTTTAGCAGTTTCCGTGAATTTTGTATGTCTTTTCTGTTGACTTTGTGTTTAGAGCTTTGTCTAAGTATTTAAAAAAATTACACAGTTAGTCTGATCAGGCAATGGCGATTTTTTTTAGATTTTAAGTAAAAACAGCACAATATATTGAGTATTTGTATAAAAAAATGATGCTCTTTCAATGTACTTTTTTGCTTTAACCGTGTGGCTAATAAGGGAGTAACATGGTGATAAACGTTTCAGGCGAAGGATCCGGCTGTTTCGGAAGCAAGCAGAAAAAAGACGACCAACCTTTGGGGGAAGATGATAAGAAGAGCGCTTCCGCAAATTCATCCAGGTAACGCCTTTTATTTCCACTTACTAAGCTGTTTTCGAGGTTTCGTCAAATTTACTAATTTTCCACTATCTAAACAGACTGAACAGTGTATTAAAATATAGATTTAATAAAAAATGTTTAAAGGTATGCTGCCTTTTGTTAAATCAACATTAATTTTAGAAGATGGTGACATATATGCAAGCAGTACTAGTAATATAACTTATGCATAACATGATGACATCTAGTGATAAGAAGGCTGAAGAATTAAAACTGTTATCCTTTAATGTTTCATAATACAGTCAAACCTTTTTATAGCACTTTGGGACTGCAAAAACTGTTGGCGTTAAGTGAGTTTGGCATTATAACAAGGTGCATTAATATATACATGTCTATGCAAATGTGAGCGTTAAGCGAGGTTGGCGAGGGGGCGTTATAACAAGGTTTGACTGTATGTGAAAACAGAGGACTTCAGCATTGGGAAGGTATACTTTCGCTGGACATTGTTGCTAATGGTGCTTTCTAAGTGGTTGTTGTTGTTTTTGTTTATTTTCAGTCACAACCAGAAGGGCGCACCACATAGCTCTGCCTTCTACGAGGCCGGTATGAAGCTGTTGTGGCATACGAACGTTGTGAAACTTTACATACCGTTACTCAAAGACTGCTCCAATCCGGAAACGCTGGAGGCCGCTGCTGGTGCTATACAGAACCTTGCTGCATGTTACTGGCAGGTTTGTGTGCTAATTCTTCCATAGTCATGAGGATACATTCTAAAGTTTTCAGGAAAATACATCGAAAACACGTGTTTTAATAAAACGTGATGTTGTAGGATAAATGTCACTTTTCAGCAAGGTGATCTGAAAAACAGGTTTAAGCGTGTAAGGTTTTTGAAACTTTTATGTAAAACTAATGTCAGACAAAGTGAAATACTATACAGTTTTATTATCGTGCTGTATGTGTCGTGCGTAGCCAAGTTCTAGTGAGAAAGTTTTGGTTCGAGGCTTATTGGGCTAATAGGAGTCCTCGAATTTTTAAACTCAGCGTTAGACTTTACCGCTTTTTTTACATCCTAGACTTTTTTACATCCTACATCACAGAATTCTCTGCCCTCAATCAGTATACATCAATAGCAGTTAAGCATTCCCATGTGAATGCACTCTTATCATGCTTTGTAAAGTTTCTGTATGTGTAGATGAAACTGCCAATCATAGAATCTTGATTTGTTGCCCTAATCTCACGCCCATGTTGACTTTTTTCAGCCATCCGTAGAAGTAAGAAGTGCTGTTCGGATGGAGAAAGGGCTTCCTCTCCTGGTGGAATTGTTGCGGTTGGAGGATGACTCGGTTGTCTGTGCCGCCGTGACAGCTCTTCGGAACCTCTGCATGGATCAGCGTAATAAAGAATTGATCGGTTTGTATATACGACATTTTTTCTGCTTGTGATGCCTTGATAACTGACTCAGGTGCATGGTGAATTAGTGACAGCAAATGAGATAGATAACTTTAGTGCGGTGTTTCGTTAAGTACTTTGCAATTACAGAACTATTGATATTTTTTTATCCCTTAGATAACTAATCATTGTTTTTCATACATCTGTATAGATTTTCGCTTGTTTTACGATATACTAGTACAAATCTTTTTTCCATTTTGGTTTGTACTATGATACATGTTCTTCCAATTGAAATTTTTTTGTCAGTCTAGTTTAATGTGCTTTGAATATACTCATTAGTAATAATTACTAATTACTCATTAATATAGATACTCATTAGTATAGATAGTAAATTACTCATTAGTATAGATACTAATTACTCATTAATGTATTCAAAATATTATGTGAATTACCCTTGACTAAATGCAATAACAACAGTCAAATTGTAATTAAGAATATTAATTAAAAACATTCAATTTTTTACCTATCAGGAAAATACGCAATGAAGGACTTAGTTGCAAATTTGCCGGACAAATACAACTCCAGACAGACTTCAGCGGACACCGTCGCTGCCGTATTAGCCACTCTAAACGAGGTTGTGAGGAAAAATGCTGAATTTGCACAGTAAGTACAGAGGATGCAAAATTTTTCTAGTTTATTTATCCGACATTAGCGATTAACAAAAGCTTTCAAACAACAGCAAAATTACATTGTCAGAAGTCATCGTAACTGACTTAATTACTACATACAGCCTAGGAAAAACTTAAATTTTGTTACTTTTAGGTGTGTGTAGGGTATCGTGTGGCTTAGCAGATCGATAATTTTAGGAGAAACAGTGGCGTTGTTCTCTAAATGTCGTATTATATTTGAAAACAAATAGTATTCTGTTTGTTTCATGATCTTTGTATGGTTTAATGCTGAGCTGAATGTTTAACGATTGTGTTATGAGCAACGTTCCTAGACCAGTGCATAGAAAACAATTATTCTGCGTACTGCATATCAAACTTAGACTTATTGTTAAAAAAAAATCATCCCATTATGTTGGAAAAGGAAAGTCGGGCTCATGGATGCAAAAAACTTGCACAAATGATCAAAATGTGAAAAGGGTAGGGTGCCAGAAGTGTTTTTGCTCCCTGGCGTCACAAACACTTGCTATTGTAAGTAAATGATTGAGGTTCGTAGTTTCAATGTAACCGCAAAATGAGGTCTTGGGACATTGTAATGAACTATTTTATTTCATACCCATGGTCATATTTTATTATTGCAAATACTTTTTTTAGTCTAATAAAGTACTTTCTAGAGTGACCATTCTATTGGCAGCGAACGTGAGTAGAATTGTTTTGGTGCATTTTTGTGCTGTATATTTGTGACGATGTTTCTTCGCCAGAATGCATCCATTCCTGCATTATTCGTGCAGATATAGATGTTTTATTAGTTCATGTTTTTGTTACATTTATTTTCTTCACAATTAACTTCTCAAAATACTTAGAAAATTAGTTTTTCTTGTCATGAGCTCAGTAACTGCATTGGCATCTTTTGCAGTACCCTGGTTGATACGGGAGGTGTCCAGAGTTTGATGGACATCGCTGGTGCGGACAGTAACTACCCAGCAAAAGTTCAGAGGTTCGCTTCTCAGGTGAGGTAGTTTTATAATTGTATTTCTTTTTACCTATAATGATTAAAGCTAGCTGTAAAAATTTTATTGTTGTATCATATGGAAAGTTGAACATATTTTTGGCACTATGATCAAGCATGCTTCACAAGCTCATTGTTTTCTCAGTCATATCAACCGCAAGCATATTGTTATTAGCTTTGTCATTTTGTGCAATTATTTGTTAAAACAGTGAAAGGCAAGATTTGTCATGAATTTTTTTATATGGTAGTGCATATTTCAACAAGCTTTTAGTAGAAGTGTGCATTAATCATGTAAAGTATAATGCAGATAAAGTTGAACGATGACACTATGGTGGCTATGACAGCATTGTCTTTTATTTAAAAAAAAATCTGACAAACTTGATTGGATAAATCAATCTTATATTGTTTGTTTGAGGATGAATTACTAAATAATATTTATATTTAAGTGACATATCTGTTCATAGATGGCAGCACAACCTTACAAAATGACGATAACTGTTTTAGGTTTTATTCAACATGTGGCAGCACAAGGATCTGCATGAGGTGTACAAAAGTCGTGGTTGGAAGGAGCAGAACTTCGTCACGCAGACCCTGGCTCTTCAGCATGCCAAATCACCCCCTGACAGCGCTAACAATACCCTAACACGGCCAATCAGCACCCAAGGCAAGGCAGTGTCCCCTGGCGGTTCACTGCAGCGATCACCATATTCACATGTACAGGTTTGTTTTGGCAATTATGTACTATTAATTTTTTGCAGTTTTCATTTCTCTTTTTTTATTCACGGACAAGAGCAACACGGACTTAATAGAACTCATACACTGGTTTTTTCGTTGTTATGTTAGGGATCGAGTCTCGACATTGAATAATTCAACATTTGTAGTACTTAGAATCAATAAACTCGCAGGGTAAACTCCATGGCTAAGGACATAGACAATGGCAGGTGATCGTTGACTTCCTTCAAGAGTTAATTTGAGTCGTAGTTTTGAACAACCGGACAAATACAGTAATAGAGTCATGAAACTTACTACATGGACATCAGGGGCTGGGTCGCAGTACGACAGTATGATCCACAAAGATGAGATTGTTTAAGGGTCCAAGTTATGAGTTAAAATGTGAAAAGTACAGCTAAGTTGCTCAATCACAAGAGTAAACCGCACTATATTAGCATAGTTATTAGCATTGAACACACTGGTCAGTCACTTTTTACATACTATACAGCTTTTGACACGCACAAACCACAATCGACCAACCAGGCATGATCAAGTGATGGTTATTCACGAGCACTGGGCTGTCACATATGTGTTTAATAGACTACATTTCTTGACATGAGTAAACCAAGTTGGATCAGGCATAGTCAATTGATAAATGGTCATGCTTGCAGATTTTAATTTATTTGGTCTGGTTTGTTGTTTTTTAGGTTAAAAGTACATAGAACTTCTCTCGTATACCATTAAAACAGTTTTGCCCTTTAGCATATCTTTAACTTTCGGCTATTTTCTTCTGACTCTAGCTAACAAATGAATCTAGAAGTTCTAGTATTAAAGTGAAGTACATTTGGGTAGTTTATTAATCGGCAAACTCCTGTTCATTTTTCAGGCTGGACGTTTGTCCGACAACCGAGAAACACCAAGTGCCCACGTCACCTCTCCTCCCGCGTACAGCGAGCACGACAGGAACGAATCTCATCACACGGTCGTGCAGATGCGAGACCACAGACACAGTCGATTACCGGCGGGTGGAGTTCAAGTCTTACCCACAAACACCCCCACCGTCGTAAGTAAACATGAATTATAGCATCTCTTGTATCTGTGTTGTACTATTTGTCTCTCCAATTGTAAATATTATATAGTAGTATAACTTTGTAAGTTGTGTATGTATGTTATTAACTGTTATTTATTGTTGTTGTAAATAAATGTTCAATATGAATTCTATGTTTGGAATAAATGATAAACCAAATCAAATCTCCTTTTTCAGTTTATATAAAGGGTATTCAGATAGTATTGCATACATACTTGCTCAGCATTTTGCCATGCGAGGAGGCGCATAAAGCCGTGACGCTCCTTCTTCAAACCCTTTTGTCAATTGCCACTACTTTGACCTCCATCCTGGTTAATTCCTCTCATTCTCCGCTGTCCTTCTCCGTGTTGTTCTCGGTCTACCTATTGCCCTTCTTCCTTCCGGGGACCATTCTATCATGTCTCACTGTTATTCTCGCCTTCCCTCTGTACGACATGTCCGATCCAATTCCGTCTCCTCCTCCTTAATTCATCATTTGTTGCATTCATTTGCACCCTATTTGCCACCTCCAGATTTGTCACCTGCTCCTGCCATCTAATCCTATGTATCCTTCACTGTATGTAAGCTGGAATCCAAGTTTCCTCTCCTGTGTCTTCGTCATCTTCCACGTCTCGTTTCTATGACACCATCTCTCCAGCAATTTGAGTAATCTTATTTTAGTCTTCGCCCCAGTGCCTTTTGCTCTGCAGATCTTGCCAAGTTTCCCTCTTGGGGCCAGGCACTTGCTTAGCCTGGTTTGTTTAGCCAGATCTCAGCCTGTTTATTATATCTTGTATTCCTCATGTCCATGCTACAGCATTACATAAGCGCCCTCTTATAAGTACAAAATTCATAGTTTTTATTTTAAGAGTTTAATTTATTAATTAATTAATTTTTTGTTTTGGTTATACTGTATTAGTAAGCTTTTCTAAAGTTAGATTAGAATTCTAGCCACATTAAACTGCTTTTTCACTTCAAAATGCTAACTTTTTATGTTGTGATAATTTAATTCTCTCCCTCTCACCTTAATGCTGCTGGATAATCAGACTTTACGGTCAAGTCATCACATACCTGCGGATTACAACGTGTGAAATTCGCATACAGTTATCATGTAAGTATTTAACAGCCAACATCATGTAGCTCTTAAATGTAGAGCTTTAAAAATGAACAGAAAACTAGAAGATTGACCTATTATTTTTTACACAGTGCAAATATTTTACACAGTTTGGGGGAATATAGCTGAGGGGTCATGGTGCACGCTTAGTAATCGTAGTTTAACAGCTTTGAGCTTAGGTAATAAACGGAAGTAGATGAGGATTGGAAAAAGTGCTTTTGTGTGTTTCCATCTATCGTACTACTGTCTTCTGTTTACCGCATTGAGGATGATATCCAAATATGACTATGACACCGCTGTTTATTCAATATTTCACCTTTTATTATTAACAAGGTTCCCGTCCTGCCATAACCAGTCAGCACTACTAATAGGCCTGCCATTGAGTACTAGATTGTTGTTTCCTGAACTATACAGAAAAACTCACTAAAACTCTGCGATATTCGTACATTTCATGAACATGTTGTTCGGTATATATCACTGAATGTTCACTTGTTTTTTTTCATTCCAGAGAGAAGAAGAATATGAAGGTAGTCAGTGTTGATGAGAACAGGGGTAGAAAGTGCCTGCATGCACACAGTCGATTCTAGTCTAGATTATATACTATTTATACCCCATAGTTACCCTAAGATATTACGTATTCCGTTTATGTATATAATTATAATGACTGCTACCTACAGTATTAGGCGAGTAGAGATCATATAGTCGGTAGGTATGTATGTCTACGCAGAGATTATGTATGTGTATAATTATGTGTAATTTCGATTTATTTTACACCTGCTTGTATTTGAAGGGTGGCAAGTTTTCTTTACACAACGGGAGATTAAAGTAGCCTAGCTGTAACATTCTCAAATTTATCAACATGTTCGTGCAACCGTTTTTTATTAATTCTCATTTTCATCGCTTGCTTGTTTTTGTGTGATGTGCGTTGTCGCTATAAACCAATTCGGAGAATCAACTAAGAGGCTTTGCTTGTTTTTGTGTTATGTGCGTTGTCGCTATAAACCAATTCAGAGAATCAACTAAGAGGATGATATTTTAGAGTGTATTTTATAGTTGTCAGTGCTATGACTCATCTGCTTATTGCATTATAAACTGTAATGCTAATTCAAATACCTTCGTCTGGCTATTGTTAGTACCGTCACGTTGCCTTGTAATTCTTTATTATACGTATACACCGTTTAAATTTAACATCGAAGAGTCTAAATGTGTGTGTGTTTCCCGTTTACTTTGTTCTTGTACTGTTTACTGTTGTTAAGAATGAAGATTTTGTAAATATCACTAGTTTACTTATAATCATTTTTGGTCATAGCCAAATTGTGTAGAACTCGTATTCGTGAAACTTTGCATGCTAACTTCACCACATCAGAAATTGCATAACTTTGTATGGTATTTATAAAATAATGAATTAACGAAGTTTTGTGAAGTTACTCAAAATTTTTATACAAACAAAATAGATGTTATAAGTGGCATTGCAAAATACAAATATCATCTGTAAAGTTTGTCTTCGCTTACTATGACAAAGTATCTACACTAAATCGTCTTGAGCAACAACCGTATTACATAGTTCTGGTTTAAGCTCTTTGGAAAAATTCGGGATGATGATTTTAAATCCAGGAAAAATACTCCAACACATGTACTTAGATCCAGAAAAAGTTCTTCGATTTATGTAAACAGTTAGTTTTTCGATAGTGCAGATCTTGATGTTAAATAAATTAGCTTTTGCTTGTTAATGATTCTGTGACTCTGTAAGAGAACATTCCGTTTTAAAACATTTCCATTTTTTCCTTTTTTCACGATGACTTCATATTTCCAAACAATCTGTGAATTTGACTCTAATTACATATTAACAGTGGGGCCATCTAATTATGTATAATATTTTTAATTACTTTAATAAATATCGATGTTTCTCGCGTTTATTTAATATTTTCAAACACTGGTTTACGAAATGCTGAGTCGTTTAACGTGATTCTACTATGAGATCTGATCTTTGTTTTCTGCATTGTAAGCATAATTTGTATTGCTAATATATCTGCCTGTTGCCTGTGTTGTGCTATAAGGGAAATGCTTACTGACTGTAGCTCCAATTTATTGAAAACAATATTTTACAGTCCAACCAACCACGACTTGTTGTCTTGTTATTATTCTTTTAGTTTGTGTTTTGCATCACCTTTTACAAGCATTAAATGTGGAATATTGTGTAGATTTCATAAACTCTAAAATGCCATTTAGGACTGGGAATTGGTGCACAGACAAATCGATCATACTATTGTAACAGCTAGGAATTGGTGCACAGGTAAATCAAGCATACTATTCTTGTAACAGCTTGGGAATTGGTACACAGACAAATTAAAATTCTACTCTTGTAACAGCTTGAGAATTGGTGCACAGGTAAATCAAGCATACTACTATTGCAACAGCTTGGGAATTACTGCACAGACAAATTAAGAATACCATTCTTGCAACAGTTTGAGAATTGATAAAAAGGCAAATGAAGCATACTACTATTGCAATAGCTTGGTAATTGCTGCACAGACAAATCAAAATACTACTCTTGCAACAGCTTGGGAATTGGTGTGCAGGCAAATCAAGACACTACTCTTGTAACAACTTGAGAATTGGTACACACACAAATCATGTTACTACTCTTGTAATAACTTATGAATTGGTGCACAGATAAATCGTGCATTCGCGCATACTAATCTAGAAGCCTATCGAGATTACAAAACACTGATATTTCTTTATAAATATATAAATAAACTGAGCATTCCATTTATAAACAATCCCTTAGCATTTATTCCTGATACCACATTGAACACTAGAACATACAATTTAAAGCAAATTACAGTAAACAATAAATTTGGAAATAACTCTATATCAAAACAGGCCATACATTTATGGAACTTACTACCCAGTGAAATAAAACAAATAGAATCTCTCCACCACTTTAAAAAGAAATTAAAAGAATATCAATATAACAGGTTTCAACTTCCACATTGTGCATCTGATACTAATTACACGGACTCCACTTTCATATACCCCCGCCCCTGACTCCATATAATGATTAAAAATGAAATTTTTTAAAAAAAATTATGTAATGTAATACGTGTTATGTTAGTTTCGTGTTTCGTAATGTTAAATGTATAAATAGTGTGCACTATGTAATGTAAAATTTAATGTACTTTCCTATAATTGTTTGTGAAAATATTTTAATATGGTATTTGTAAATATGTTCATTATATTGTATATAGTTTTTAGTTTAGCACTTTAGTTTTTTTAGTATGCACTGGACGCATTTGTCTTGAACAGTGTTGTTATTTTAACATTACGCTGAGGCTAACTCAATTTTATTATAATGAGGGAACCGTTTTTATGACAAATAAAGAATTAATATATAATATAATATTGTAACAGCTTGGGAATTAGTGCGCAGGCAAATCAAGCATAGTATACTCAATTGCTCATATCAACTTGGGAATTGGTGTGCTACGTACTAGACTAAGGATAGACTTAACTAGTCGTTGGTAGGCGCTGAATGCACTAGAGTTACAGTTGGTTATCTTCCAGGGCCGAGCTAAATCAGTATTTAAATGTAACCAATTGTCCTCTTGCCTCAGACAGTGGCGAGGGTCTAAGTAGTCTACGGGGGAGGGGGGCTACTGAACAGTATGTCATGGTTCGTGGTGTGATCAAGAATTTAAAACAGCTCAACACAGCATGAATGTTTAAACAGTAATTATTAAACAAAATGAAATATTAAACCTTATTCACAACTGACTCAATAATCAAATAGGTAAACCTGTTTTTACTATCGTAATACTCAGAGCAAAATGGCACACAAAAACTACAAACTGTAATACTACGTTTTATTATATCAAAAAAAGTAACATGCAAAACACTCAACGTCAAAGTTTGCTACATAACCTACACACCTGCACTAAGGGCATGTTTTAAACACTGGCAATAATATTAATGACTGATTATGAGAGGTACCTAGTAGCCAAACTGCCGGACCACCCCGTACATGCTAGCATGCGTGTCTGCAGGCAGAAGTGTGAATGTTCACGGTGCAAGCGTGTCTGCAGGGAGAAGTGTGAATGTTCACGGTGCAAGCGTGTCTGCAGGGAGAAGTGTGAATGTTCACGGTGTGTGTCTGCAGGGAGAGGTGTGAATGTTCACGGTGTGTGTCTGCAGGGAGAAGTGTGAATGTTCACGGTGTGTGTCTGCAGGGAGAAGTGTGAATGTTCACGGTGTAAGTGTCTCTGCAGGCAGAAATACAAAGGGAAATTAAAAATAATACAGTCACAACACAGACAAACATGTAAAGAGTTTTAAAACAATTAGACGGAGAATAAACGAAATTTAATAAATGCTAACTGTAGTAGTAGGTTTCCCAGCTGTTTATATTGAAAACGTTTGTACTAAATTTGAGTCGCTTCGACATTTTTAGAAATTATGAAATCGTAAAACAATTATGAACACAATCAAAGACTTTACATTTAATGTTTGCATCAAGATCGTCTCTCTCACAAAGGCGCAATTGTAATAATTTGTTATTACTTAATTGTAAAATATTGATATTTTTTAATAAATAAAAATATGTCAGTTTATAGAAATGACTATTTCTGGCTTCCTTAATAAATAATTTAATTTTTGTTGCAATTCAGAAGCTAAAAATGTAAATGCAAGAACGTTAAAATTTTAAACAGGCAGACCTGCAACATCCTGATTTTTTAAATTCCAGGCTTGCACGACGCAATATTTAAGGGTCCAGGTAAAGCACGTTGCATCCAAGGGACGATACTTTGAAGTCGAAAATAGAATGTGTCATTTATGTGGTAATAGTTGAAAGCGTTACACAAAATAACATTCATATAAGATAAACTCTGGTAGATGACACGATGCGGATCTGTTTTGAATTCACATTCAGAAAGTAAGCCAAAATATTGCAAAACCTAAGCCGATAGAAATGATAAATGATATGAAGAAGCAACTAACCTCAATTTCCAGCATCATGAAAATAACTTGTATTAGTTAAATAATAATGTAAATAGAATAATTTTAGATTAGTAATTGTAATTTATTATCTAATATTTACAATTATACAGGGTAAAAACTTAACAACGCGGGAATTAGTCCAACAAGAACCATACTCAAATTGATCACATAACAATTAAAATAACTTGAAACAATCAAGCACGAAATTGATGACTGGCTTAAATATGGTGGTAAGTGAAAATATTTAATAAGAGTCCTTGTTAATATCGTCAAAAACGTATTCCTTTCTTCTTGTCTTGTCTTGCTCCTGACAAATGCAGTTTTTCACAATGACATAGCACGAGCTCTTCATCTTGAACTGCACCATTAGCATCAGGTATCAGCAACATACGCGCTGTAAACACTTCCGCACTGTGAATTATGCAGAACCTAACAGTGCAAGGACCTGACAAGTTTTACTTCTGGTTCTCGCCATTGATGACAATATATGCATGCTGTTACATCATAATCATTAAAAACTAAATTTCGCGTGGTAAACAAACAATCTAAACATTGTTTGTCTGTCTCCAGTATGTGCTAAAAAAGGACGAGCGTAACAGTAAGGTCAATTTGCTGACTTACTTCAAAAATTGCAAGTATACATATTAAAATTAGGCCGAAATTTGAACACTGCAAAGGGCCTAATTATGACGTCAAAACGATTGCCGTCACTTGACCAAAATGCTCATTTTGATTTAAATGCATGAATATAATCAAAGGTGGGGGGATACCGTCCGAGTTGCCAATATTTCTCAGATTGAAAAGCCAAAGCTTTTTTTTAAAAGTTTACGCTACGCATTTTGAGGACAAATGACTGAAATACGTAGAGACATGACATATTGTCCCAAATGAATACGTTTATGAACTAGGGCTCGCATTCACTGCGCCCGGAATAGTCCGCACAGACACAGACTTTTTCCATCCGATTTCGACAGAAAAGTTCTGTCATTGCAATTTGCATGCATTTGAAAGCGCATCGTATCTGTTGTCTCCGCACAAAGACCCGTGGAACCGCATGACACCTACAAAGTCTGTAATTTTTTCTGGAAAGAAAGTCCCAAGTTCGCTACTGAGTTTGCCCAATGCGGCGATCTTACCAAGGTGGAGAGTGTTAGTCTTAAAACTGTTTGCGGTTAACAGTAATTACGCTTATTTGTTAAGCATTGAAAATAAGATTTGCCGTATTATTACTTCTATATCATTTTGCGTGCGTAATATCTACATGAAAAATAAAGGGAATTTTTAAGCAATAACTCATAATTAACCCTAATAATATCTAGAAATCTCTTTATTATTTATTTATTTATTTATTTTAATAACTTTTAATAAGGAAATTAATTTTATTTATTAATCTATAATTTATTGCGCAATTTAAAATATTGCAAATCAACGCAACGATCACGTGTTTCTCGCACTAATTGCATTACGAAAGTTTGTCATTGTTTTTGTAAATTCTTCACACATAAATTCAGTAGAGGTTGGTTTGTAGTTGGGGTGATTAAAACATTTTTCCTCATCCCGGATAACTCGTGAAAACAAATGGCAACATTCATATACTTGCCCTTTTTGCAAAGACTGGGTGAACCCAAAAGCGATGCTTACATTTTCTTGCTTCCTGATACCTCTTCTTAAGAAGCCAATACAAAAATATTTCTTTTAGGTTTGGAAAGAGCATCCCATACACCGCTTTTATTTTGCGTGTTTAGGTGATAAAATTTCTGAAAAGGCCGGAAAATTTCGACCGGTAAAAATCGGTTTCTTAGCGCGTGTGCGGGGCTTAGTGGTCAGATAAATTGCTTACATTACGTAGCCGTAGAAAGGTTAGAGCTTCAAATTTGTCTGAGACATTTACCCAGATACCTAAATTATCTGACATCGACACGTCATCGCTCACATCAATATTTGCGCATGACGGTACCGCTAAACAAGCGGAAAATGTACATAAATGTTTGTTATTATTTCTCTGGACGCTTATGTATACTTGGATATAAGAAAAATATTTTGCATTACTGTTGTGTAACACATACCTGTGTTTTTTAACACGCACCCAAAATGTATTTAGTGACGTCACTGATGCAGCATATAAGGAACATGCCTTGTTATGGACTAACTATATCTGCAATATTGTAATCTTATTGCAACTTTGTTGATCGGTAAATTACATATATACGTATATGGCCCAGTTACAGTTTGTTTGACAACGAAGCCACTACACTGTCGCGTGACTGCGTCAGATTATTTGTCGTAATAAGAAAAATATTAATTCATCACGTTCACCCATCCTAATGATAGTCGCGTGAACACAATATAACAGAATTAATGGCAACTATTGTAATTAGTTTTCGTCCCAGGATGGCTATTGATAACACAGGCAAACCGCGGCTGCAGAGGCGGTAATTTTCCTCCTCGCGCACGGCAGGTGAGATGAGAAGCCACGGCCAGGTAAGTTGACGCAGCAGCAGCTATCTATGCTGGTCGATACCTGAATTATTAGCGCTTATGATTGATAACGATGTTGACTGGTTTGCATTCCGGCTGTGACAACATTTATGGCGAGTGTACCGTCTTCGAGTAAAGCGTGTTAGTCGCTGAGGATGACACAGTTGACGAGCTCTGCTTACCTGCATGGACACACGGAAGGTGATAATGCATTTATCCGTAATCTTGCTGAGATAAAAGCCCTCTGTGCAGCTTTTAACTAAAGCTAGGTGTAATAATTACTAGCTGACATTAATGTGCAACGTTTTTCTTCCTATTATCATCGCATTAGAGTTTACTTTAGTGGGCGAAGCTGAGATGACAAAGCTCGTGAGATGACAAAACAGAGCACGTGAACAGCGCAGCAACTAGTATGATTGTTTTTCAAACCACGGTGAAAAACGCTGGTAGAGCACATTTTCCGAATGAACGCTACTGCATTCATCAAGTTTTTGAACTGCAAAAGCATGCCCTATTTCAAGATTATGAACAAAAAAGAAATTATGGAACATCTGATGAAGATCGCGCAAGCTACTATCGAACACCAAGTAAAATTATGTGCTGGCGAAAGAGATACTAGATGACCCTGATACATCATCGTGCAGATCATCATTGCAACCATGCATGAGCCATCATCACACGTCTTGGAGAATGGCGAAAGGAGGGCCACTCAACCCGAGCCAATGGTCAATCGGAATGTCTTTGGTTTCGTTAGCCACAGCGAGTTTAGCAAGATACCGCTGGAGCTCTTATATCAGCAATATTACAATCGGCAGAGACTCAAAGACCTGAGGGTGTTGTTGGTTTACGCCATACTGTTCAGCGTCAGCGCCATCGTCATCACGGCGATGATCACCTATGGACCGATGGGAAGCAGGACGGTGCAGACTTTTTTCATCATTTTCATCGTTGGCTTTCTGGTTTCTATTACCATGGCGGTCCTAAACAATCTTCGCCACCTGCCGCCAACATTTGCCAAAATCCTCCCTTTGATGATCTGGTTACTCATGTGCGTCCTTGTCTATGTGCAGTCAATGCAGGAATTGGTGCTGGCCAGTAATGGTGTAGGGCCTGTACTCTTCACTAGTTACTCTGTGTATATCATGTTGCCCTACAAGCTCAGCATTTGCGCTTTGCTAAGCTGTCTCACTTGCCTGGTTCACACCCTGGTCGTCGGTATAGCGTCCAGCAAGGATCAGGATACCGGAAGAATGGTAATTACTAATGTGTACTCCGAGAGAGTTTAATTAGTTCATTACTGCGTAGTTTATGTGTTTATAAGTTTAACAAAGAAAAACGTAATGCCCTTTATAGTCTTAAAGATTATAACATTTATTCAGGAGCTTTCGCCTTAGCGGGCATCTTCAGCTGAATAGAAAGTGCTGGCAATCTAACACACTCAGGTTACGAACACTTTCTATTTCGCTACTGAGGCCTGCTAGGACGAAAACTCCTGAATAAATATTATTACATTTGAGACTATAAAGGGCATTACGTTTTTCTCCGTTAATGATGACAAGTCTCGGAAGATCTCTCTCGTATTTCAAGTTTATAAGTTTATTGTCATATAAAATATATTGTTGCGGGGCTGAGCTTCGCCCTGTTTTGCGTTCAAACTTTCACTCACTCAATGACACAGATATGCGGTCTGTATGTTATACCAAAGTCACGTTAAAGTAAAACACCACTCTAAATCTAAATGTACTAATCTTACCTGCATAAAATTCACAAATCCCGCGTTCTGATTGGCTCAAACTTAATTACTCACCTGTTTTCACCTGTGCAAAGTCTATAAATACAAGCGCCGCATCATGCTTCCTGGAGTTTGAGACGCCAAACAGGGCAAGCCTGCACCTGCCCTGCCAGGACTTGTCCCCCAAATGTTTCGGCGTTAATGTGAGGAAGTGGTGAACCCTCAAGGGTAAATTAATTTTTCTGTGTTTTGATGTTTAGGCAGCTATCTGTTCGTTTTCGGTTATGAAAAAAACTCTTTTCAACAGTAACATTTTAGTTTTACAAATTACTAGGTTAGTTAGGATTTTGGTCTGGCCTTATACCGCTCTTTTAAAGCTGGTGAATGTCTCTCAGTTGCTTGGTTTGTTTTAGTCTCGTTTCAGGATGTCGATCTCGAACTGAAGCCTCTCGCCCACCAATAGCTCTGATTCGAACCGTCCAGGGGTGATTGCTAAGACCCTGGCGGAGAGAACCCGGCGGCAGAGCAATATAAAATAAAACAAAATTATTATTTCCAAGCACAATAAAAATGAAGTACAGGATGTAAAGCAAAATGTTAAAAAATCCAGTTTATAGCTTAGATATTTTAGTAACGTGAAGGTGTTGAAGTACACTGACTTATTCACCTGTTTATGTTACAATGATTTAGGCCTGCATAGTGATCTTTTGTTAGTTTACCTATAAAAACAGTGATGTGCAACCTAATTAAAAAAACATCAGATAGAAGTAGTAAAGTACAATCTGAATGTGATAAAAGTGTGAAAAATGTGACAATTACGATACAGTATACCATAATCTAAAATCACAATTTGATAAAATCTAAGCAAAACATTTTCATTTTGGATTTCAGGTTGCACATTTCTAATATTTTTTATGTCATGTGGAATATTGTTCCTCTGAAATGGATCTTGGCCACCGCCACCGCCATCATCAACATCAAGCTTCCCCTTTCCTTTTCCTTCTCCTCCATCTTCGTCATAATCTGTAGTTTATCAGTATCTCAATCATCAGTAGCAGCAACGTCAATGACGTCAATGTTGCAAGCTTAATTCAATGATAATAATACTATACCTAAATCCCCTGCCAAAGATGACTAACAGAATTAAAGCCAGTGCCAGTGCTAACGTAGGCATTTGTGTTAAATAAAACCAATTATCGTCGTAATTACCCCTAGTTTTCCTAATCATTCAGTTAGCTTGCACTTTTTATGCATTTTCGGGCTGACAGGCTTACGTTGATAACATCATTAAACTGTGAGAATTACAAGGCAAAATCTTAAAAACATGACAGTACGAAGAGTGTCGCGTGTAGCAATGATGTTGGTTGAACAAAGACTGGCAAAAGCTACGATAATTACGCAAATATCCATGTAAGAAACTGAGATTAAGCCTATCACGCGAGGCTTTTCTAAAGAATCAACATGGATTAGTTACTTAACTTAGACAGAATTGAATTATTAATGTCCCCATTGTGTTAGTATATGATTTACTTTTGTTTACCAGCAACAGACAAAAGTAGTATTCACTCGGTGAAAGCTTTTTCTTTAACGGATAACAATTCGTCTAATGAGAAGGTCACACAAAGCAAAATTACAGAACAAGAACGTTATGATCAACTATGTATACAAATGAAGTTGAGAGGTTGATTAAGGGTTTCACTCGCCCAGGGCTATCAGCAAAAGGGCCTCAAGTCCCCAACATTTATGTGCCCCAAACAAACTTTCAGCCCTTCATTTTGGTAGAAGGATTTGTGAAAGAGACCGACATCATCGTGTAGTCGGAGTTCTCTTCTTTGTTGAAGAGCTGCAAATTTCTCTCACAAGACCCACAACCAAGTGAAAGTAAAAAGTTTTTTCTACAAAGCGGTGAAAAACCTTCAAATGTATTCATTTTGTGCTCATTTGCGGAATACCATGTATAAGAAACCACCCCAGGGGTTCTTGGAAAAAATTTATAGCTCTTTAGGAAGAGAAGAAACCGGGTTACTCAACAACGTGCGTCTATTTTACAATTGCCTCCAGAAAGATGAAGGGTAACGAGTTAATTTGGGGGAACGTTTTTTTGGACGACTCTTTATATATTTAATCTGTTGAACTACTGAATTTAATATACTTGCCAGTCCAGTTTAATAATTTTATTATCCATTTAAAAATAGTAGCGTGATCTCGCTTTAATTGGTCATGGGTCTCAGGATATCGAATGCCTATCAAAATTTAGGGCCCAACGCTACAGTCTTAATTACCCTAATGGTTAATCCGTGATGAAGTTAACTGGTTCTAAAATGGGAATACTGTGGTTTGTTTCACAGCCAAACGTTAACGCTATTCATGCCGTTAATGGAGTGAGATGACTTTAAACGTTTAAATATTCACTACAGTGCTGGTTGATTGCTTGCTAATTCAGTCAGGTGATTGGTTAGTCGCTTAGTTGGTTATTCATTTATGTCCCGTGTTCCTGTCAGTCATAGTCATCATTATCCTTGTCGTCATCATAGTTAGTTTTTGCAAATTACGTTGTGAAGCGTGCTATGTAGGCGTATAGCCTACCAGGCGCAAAGAGGAAAATTTAATAACTATTTCTGTGCCAAATCTCGATCAAAACTAACAAGTCCGGACATATCTTCTCTTATTCTCTCCGCTTACTTATATGCTTCATTAATCTTTATAGTGCGCAAGAATCACGAATTTGAATTTTTCTTCACGCAGGTTGGAGCAAATTTGATTCTGTACGTGGGTTCGAACATCCTTGGGATCATGTTGTATTTGATGGGAGATCGGAAACAGCGCAGAGCATTCCTGGAAACCAAACAGTCATTGGAAGTGAAAATGAAGCAGGAGGAACAAGCCGAAGAACACGTTAGTCCTTCTTTCTGCCTTTTTCTCTTTTTTCTTCCTTTCTTTCATTTATCTTTCCTTCTTTCTCTCTTTTTCCCTTTCTTTCTCATCGTCTTTCTTTGCTTATTTCTTTCTACCTATCTATCTATCTGTCTATTTATCAACCTATGCTTCTGTTTGTCTTTCTCTCTTTCCTCTCTCTCTCTCTCTCTCTCTCTCTCTCTCTCTCTCTCTCTCTCTCTCTCTCTCTCTCTCTCTCTCTCTCTCTCTCTCTCTCTCTCTCTCTCTCTCTCTCTCTCTCTCTCTCTCTCTCTCTCTCTCTCTCTCCCTTGTAGTAATTATATTAAATTTTAGCAAATATATTAATGGTGAAAAAAGCTTCTCAGATTTAAAAAAAAAACTAGATCATACGATACTTTAGAACATATCATGTTAGGCATTCTATCTGCGTAATTGCGTGCATCTAGCAGTGCTTCAGGCGTGCGTGAAAAACTAGACTTCGCTATTAACATTGAAAGATGAAACTTCACATTAGGAAAATAAAGATTTAATGTTGTCAGAAACGAGATGAGACTCGGATCTCGCGTCACTGATTCACATAAAATAAGCAAATATATTTGACAATTCTTCACAAATAGACGACGAATGGAGAAATTCATTCGCAATAATACTTATAAGCAAATATTAGTAATCTGAATGGAGGATGTTATTCCCAATAGCTGTGCCTTAATCGTTATGCAATATTTGGAAGGGGGTACAGGGGGTAATCATCTCTGGGCGCAAGAGTGAGAGGGCGCAAAATTCTTCTACAGTTCACTGACTGTTAATTATTAATTACAGAACCGACTTTATCAAAACAATTGGCAAAACTTTTCAAAACTGCCTAGTCAGAGATCATCGTAGCTAACTACATACAGCCTAGAAAAAGGCTAATGTTGTAGGGTGTCATGTGGCTTAGAAGTCGATAATTTTGGGAGAAACTGTGGTGTTTCACTAAAATTTATGCCGATTGTACGATTGTGGAAACGTGTAGTGGTCTGTATCTTTCACAATCTTTGCACGTTTTAATGCTGGAGCTGAATGTTTAAGCCTGTCGTGTTACGAAAAACTTTTTCATAGAAAAGAGTTATTCTGGTGCAGAGCTGCATATCAAACTTAGAGAGAAAAATCGTTTATCGCATTGGTGTAAAAAAGGAAAATGTGACTGAGGGACGCAAAAACGCGCACAATTTGGCTTCATCCACGCAACAAATGATCAAAACAATGAAAGGGTAAGGCGCCAGAAGCTTTTTGCCTCTGGGTGCCACAAACACTTACTACACCACTGCGAAGGGACAAATGACAGCCAAATACTCGGCTTTACTGAGCAGTGAACTAGACTTATTCCATTTCATTAACGTAAGTTCCATGTTTGTGTCAAAACCATGAAGAGATCTGTCAAATCCGCTTACCGCACAATGCCTGTCAAAATCGAATAGCGCAAGTTTTCCCAGAGATTCTAGGGCTTCTCCAATCCGTATTACATGTTACAATCATGGCTTCACCCTAAAGGCTCAGTTTCTAAGGTCAGTGCTACTTTGGACAAGGACTAGACAACCTAAACTGCTGTGGGGAAAATGTAGACCACAGTTTGAATGTGAGAAGTAGATTTCCTGAAGGAGTCTGATGGCTTTCCCCTGTTTGCATTAAAAGCGATATTGAATTTTGCTGAGAATGTGTGTAAGCTTCATATCCATTTAAGAATTCTGGAGAGCTTTGCAGGATGCAGGTGTTTTGAAATTGACAGATTGAAACGCTGTACTTAAACGTTGGTTATAATGAATTCAAGCTGAGGAAAATTTGAACAGTTTAATAAGGAAAGATTTATGTCAATGTAGAGTGCAGAAGATTGAAGGATTCAAAATGACAAGAGGGCGAGTGCGAAAATAAGTGAAATGAAAGAGAAAAAAAGACCGGGGCGAGTTAAGTTCGCTATCATGTGCTGTCAAAGAATGGGCAGAGAAAGAGGGGATTCGGCTTAATTCGATACTTTATTCCTCGTTTAGAGGGAAAGGGGAGAACAAGAAAGAGAAGGGGAGGAAAGAGAGAGAGTGAGAGGAAGAGTGAAAGAGAGACAGAGGGCAGAGGGCAGAGAGGGAGAGAGAAAGGAGCGAGATTTTGTTTGGTTTGATTTGATTTGATACTTTATTCCTCGCTGAGAGAGAAAGAGAGAGAGAGAGAGAGAGAGAGAGAGAGAGAGAGAGAAAGAGACAGAGAGAGGGGGAAGAGAGAGAGCAAGAGAGAGAGGGAGAGAAAGAAAGAGAGAGGGAAAGAGAGAGAAAGAGAGACAAAGAGAGCGAGAGAGAAAGAGAGAGAGAGAGAGAAAGAGAGAGAGAGAGAGAGAGAGAGAGAGAGAGAGAGAGAGAGAGAGAGAGAGAGAGAGAGAGAGACAGAGAGAGAGAGAGAGAGAGAGAGAGAGAGAGAGAGAGAGAGAGAGAGAGAGAGAGAGAGAGAGAGAGAGAGAGAGAGAGAGAGAGAGAGAGAGACTATTATTATTAATATACTTTCTTTTCGCAGGTGTACAAAGAATTTACAAGCAAATACATCATAAAAAATACAATTACGTACGACACAGGTAACAATAAATACATGATCGAAAAACAAATCACAAGAAGTCTTTATTCCTAATTGTAGATAATGGTAAGAGAGCGATTTAATGATTCAAATTTATCTGAAATAATTAAAAAATATTCTTATTGAAGTATTGCTAACCATTTTCCCATGTAACACCTGACTTTTTTTTAGATAAAAATTGGTACGTGAAAATAACGAATACAGTGGCTCACCCTAACAAGTTGTGAGATCAAGTTTCTGAAAATTTAGCAAACTGTGTATATTCTTTGGCTTCTCCGCAATTTCCTCAAAACTTCACAGCCGTTATATATTTAATTTCGGCTACAATTTTTTTTATTTTGCTTAGTATTTACAATATCAATGTTAGATTCAAAACATTACTAATATGAATAGTTTCAATATTATTCAAGGTCTGCATTATCTATGTTTACTTTTGAAAACTGTTCGTTTAATACTACAGTTAGAAGATAAAAATAAAACAGACAAAGAGGAAGAGAGAGAGAGAGAGAGAGAGAGAGAGAGAGAGAGAGAGAGAGAGAGAGAGAGAGAGAGAGAGAGAGAGAGAGAGAGAGAGAGAGAGAGAGAGAGAGAGAGAGAGAGAGAGAGAGAGAGAGAGAGAGAGAGAGAGAGAGAGAGAGCGAGAGAGAGAGAGAGAGAGAGAGAGAGAGAGAGAGAGCGGGGGGTTAAGGACGAACAGGAATATCTCTTTAAATAGTATATTGTTCTTCGTGTATGAAGGCAGAATGTACATCACCTCCCTTACCATGTATGCTAATGATACGCAAGACCAATAATTAAATCCGTGATTTAATCCGATTAATAGTCACATGTGTGGCAAATTGCATTCCGTATGCTGACGATTATAGAATGTGACCTGTAATAATGCAAAGGCAAAATTTAGTGGAAGACTGAATGAATTCAGATCCAAATGCTCGAACATGACTATCACTTGGCTACGCCTGGTCAGTGAGCTTTACTTGAACAGTTTATTTTATTTTGCTTTATTTTAACTTAGTTTATTTTATTTTACAGTATTTTATTTCGTTATTTTATTATATCTTTTTGTACCAATCTATGCTGTAGTTCACATTGTGTAAACTTATTACAATACACCATTCGTAAACTCTGAGCTGCTTATAACTGTATTCGAAATTTTTTTATGTTTCATTAGACTGTGTCCTTAACAATAATCCGCATTTTAAAGAGATCCTTAAAAAGACGTATTTACATTATTACATAGCTAAATATTTTAATATATTTGATATTAAATACACCTCATTGATTTTAAAGGCCTGTAATGCAATTGTATTTTTGTAATGTTGTTTTTATTCACATATCACGTCAGTACATTCTTTTCTCTGCACTTGCATATCTAGCATATCTATTTGTTAGTATGTCATTATATAATTTTTTCTTATATAGTACTCGTGAACTCAAATACAAATAAAAATCTAAAAAATATCTACATTTTTGCCCTAATTTTCACATTTTGGCTCACATCTAGGGCTCTTCAACAGTCGCTGTTTTTAACCATACAATTGTCGATGCCTACCGTAATCATGAAAATCTGAGCGCAGACTCTCTTACGATTCGCTGCTCGCGGATTAAAGATAAGTACGAAAAATGACAGACTGCATAAAAGCTTTTATTCTATTTTCAGGAGAGGTTGCTGTTATCCGTCCTTCCTCGCCATGTAGCTGCTGAGGTCAGGGAGGACCTTGGAGCTGTGGTCGATGGACAATTCAAGAAAATATACATAACAAGATATGAAAATGTCAGGTAATCGTTATGATTGCTGCTGCTTCGGTGATTGTAATAGACACCTCGTCTTCTAGTACCTCGTTGTGGAAGTTCCTCTTGACGTTTCTGAAAACTACGCGCGCAGTAATAACTCCGGAACTACTTAACATCATTACTGTACTTCCCGCTATTAGAAAATTTGCGTAACCTGCGAGCGTGGGCTTTATGTATGGCGTTAGTAGTCATTCGTTTGCATTATTTTCGACGTCAGGACAGAAAAATAACATGGGCTACCATAAGCTGCAAACTAGGGCCTCTAAAACTTGAGGCCACCAAACTTTTGTAACATTTGATAAAATATCTGTTTTTTCACCACGATTGTGTTGAAATAGGTTGTGCTAATTTGGTTTGCAATAAGTAGTAAAATAGCGGTGTTTCTTAAAGAATATTTTTATTGATAAACAAAAGATAGCTATTTTAATTTATTTAAAGAAGTTGCAGTAAATTTACTTCAAGCTATGTATGACTGATGTATGAGTATAATGTTATCACGAGTAAAAAATATTCAATACGGGTGCTGACGAGTGTGTAGCCACTCCGAGGGTCCCCTATAATTTCACTAGCGTCCCCCAAAAGGTCATAATTCAGTCCTGATTTTCATATTTACTTTTACTTCGTCACGTGTTTCGTCTTTTACCTTTATCTCTTCTAAGGGGAAGCCCATTCTTTCCCTTGTTAAAACATCATTAAAACGTAGGATCTCAGCACTCTGGCCTGAACTTTTACATTTTAACTTTCTGTGTTAGACAGTGTCAGCTTCATGACGTAGTTTCGTTTTATTCTATTTTTTAATACAGATTAGTACTTTGCAAGTCAGTAGCTGCTAAATCCACGTTGGCTTAATTTGTTACTTAGCAACTGCGAGCCATTCATTTTCAAGTACCACTCGGATCTTAGCCTCTTCTGATTAATTTCGTTGCAACCTGTCTATTTGCTTGCAGAAACAAAAACACTGTACCATCGCCAATAACAGCCAGCGACTCACATTATTCCTAAAGCAAACAATTTTCTTGTCACGTGACGTTGGCTGTCAGGCCTGATTAATATTTTCAAGATCTGCGCACTTCAGAATTTTATTATTATTATGACATGATACGTTTTTGATCAAGCAGAGAAAAACCCTACACTCTTTGATCTCGCAATTAGATGCTTTACCTTTGATCCTGCTAGTAATATTTCTCTCTCAAATCAAAATGAAGCTCATAGTTACAACAGACGTTACGAAAGAAAGAAACAGCGCATGCGCCAGAATTGCCTTCATTATTATAGCAATGACGGAGCACGTTCAGACAGTTTTGCTTTGAATAAGTTCGTTTTGAATAAATGTGTAATCGTGTTGACAGTTTGTCACGTGACTACAATATAAAAATTCCCATGTTTTCATCAATATTTTCCCTCCACCCACGCAACTAATGAAGCCATTGTTATGAATAATAGGCCATCACTTGACGTTCAGTAAACAGCCAACCTTACCGAGGGTTGAATATAGTCTCTTCCTTCAAATTTATGTGTACGCAGCTGATTTGTGCAACCATCTCGCAGTTTTTCTGTAATAGAGTTAGTATGACGTCTTGCGATGTTTACCATGTTTATCTTCTACGCTTGTTAGTATGTTTGTTGTTTGCCTGTTTGTTTGTTTGTTTGTTTGTTTGTCTTTGTTGTCTATTTATTACGCTGTAACCGAATATAGGCATTTTGTCTGACGTATCACAAATTTTTTACTACCCCAAAGGAAACTATCACTCAAAGACAGAACCTACTCCAGGTGCGAAAGTTCATTGTGTAACAAAAGGCTCATTATGTAACATCGTGGAATTATGTAACGAAAAACCCTGCATTATGTAACAAATCACCGCATTCGTCATTATGTAACAAATTTTGCGTCATTCTGTAATAACAATATACACGTTCGAATATGAATAGCAGCCTCCTGAACACTCAGAATGATAATGAAACCATAACTTTAATAGTGAAGCACACGCCGCGTTTACTCGACTATTCAGCTTGCCTCAAAATCAAATTACATCTACTAAACACCTCATAACATATTTGGATTTTTCCTATACCAGCAGGCGCAACTCTGCAATGTCATAAGAGTCTTCTTTGCTCACCCCCACGACGTACACGAACAGCAATTTCATTTAAACAAATTTGCGTTGCTCTCCATTGCGAATGTAAGATGATAGTGTATGAAATAAACATTATAGACCATCAGAGAAGAGCTCTGATACAGGTGTGAACATGATCCATGAAAATGATAACCTAGCTGTCGTTTCCTTGTGATTAACTTGTCCACAATAGAAAATATTTGTGCAATCAGAAACATTGACCGTTCATGTTTTCATTTTCCATTTGTGCAAACAAGGAAATCGTTATTTCTGTAAACAATGTCTATTTTCTCAATGGTAATGCACAAATTGACGTATTCAAGTTATAAGACTTGCGTGGGGGAAAATCCCATAATATCCATTACCAAAATTTGTTCTGGAAAAAAAATAAAATAATTCCCGTTTCGAAAAGTTTTCAAAGCTTCAATAGATAATGTAATAGCCTGAGTGAATACGTTAGGAAAGGAATCCACGATAACACAATTAGACACAATTAATAACATTTAAACGTTAATTGATTGAAACATTAATAACAAAATCCTGTAACAGCTGCTGCAGCTGCTCTCCCAACAGGAAGTTTTTTTATTGACTATTATTCTCATACTCGTTTCAGGGCCGTCTTAACAGCATTGTAGGCCCCCGGCCAAAGGAGTGGACTGGGCCCCTACTACCTACACAACCACTTACAGGAATAAAGATGTAAATGGTCAATAAAATTAAACACATATTTATTGTATTAGTATTTCGAACAAAATCAGTGTTTAAACATAAAAAACATGCTGTACAACAAAGATGAATTACACGAACGTTTGATTAACACTAAAATTCACTTGTAACACAGTAACAAAAATTAATTTTATAGTTTAATATAGGATAGTATTTATTTATTGGCAGCAAGTCACAACATACATAGAAAGGGCCACTATGCTCGTGGGACCCCGGCAACTGCCCAGTGTGCCCAAGCGTTAAGACCGCATTGACTCGTTCTGTAATTTTCGTATTTAACATCTATTTTCATATATGACACTCCTATTATTAACTGAGAAAATTTATCGAAAAACTACTGGAACTAGTTGAAATTTGCGAACAAAAAGTGGTTTAAAAAGAATTTTTATAGCTTGCGCTTCTTAAATAGACTTTGAAACTGTGTGTATTAAAAGAAACAAAGAAAAATATTCGGTGTAGTTTTATCGTAGTGCATTTAGTGTTTGTAGTTTATCTTTTATTTTTAAATTTCTAGTTGCACTTATAGTTTAACTTGTACCAGATGCATTTGCCCAGAACAGTGTATGTTTTTATATGATTTTATTATTATAATTGTTAATGTTTTTAAAAAGGTAAAATAACGATTATACTACTACTGCTGCTGCTGCTGCTGCTGCTCCTCCTCCTCCTCCTCCTCCTGTTCCTCCTCCTCCTCCTCCTCCTACTACTACTACTACTAGTACTACTACTACTACTACTACTACTACTACTACTACTACTACTACTACTACTACTACTACTACTACTGCTACTACTACTACTACTACTACTACTACTACTACTACTACTACTACTACTACTACTACTACTACTACTACTACTACTACTACTACTACTACTACTACTACTACTGCTACTGCTACTGCTACTACTACTACTACTACTACTACTACTACTACTACTACTACTACTACTACTACTACTACTACTACTACTACTACTACTACTACTACTACTACTACTACTACTACTACTACTACTACTACTACTACTACTACTACTACTACTACTACTACTACTACTACTACTACTACTACTACTACTACTACTGCTACTGCTACTGCTACTGCTACTACTACTGCTACTACTACTACTACTACTACTACTACTACTACTACTACTACTACTACTACTACTACTACTACTACTACTACTACTACTAAATATACTGCGCGCTGCCTACAATTTATCTAAAGTTAGACTCTCGTGGGTTCTAAGCGCATCTGAAGGGAGAAAATTTAGTGGCTTTCCCTTAAAATTCGTTCAATCTTCAGGTCGCCTTAGCTAACAATCTGCAGGTTCTTGTCTCCAAAAACAGTTTTTCTTGTTTATTACTTCAGAAAGCTGCGTTTTCAAAAGAGCAAATCAAGTGAAATGGCTTTTCGCTAGGGAAAAATTATTTACTTTCACAAGATTTACAAAGAACCGTTAACTAGACGATTTCAAAAGCAATGAAAGACAGCGGGTTTCTTTGTGTGTTGCTTAGTGACAAGATTGTTGGCGCACACAGTTTGTGGGCGGAGCTTTGCTAATGTGGAAATTAAACACAAACGCCAAACCATTTAATATACAGGTGTAACAAACAATGATAGAAGAAAAATCTCTTGGATGCTCTGAAAGCAGAAGCAATAGCTCCGTTTATATGAAAACATACTGAACTGAACAGAGCGTTTGCAAACTGTGGGGGGGGGGGACAATTTATTTTTATCAGTTTTGCAGAAATGGCTTTCATAACTAACGATACAACTAAACAGTGTAAAGCAAATTTTGATAAAATTCATTTCATGTGAGCTCAAATTATTAAATCACCAAGTTTCTTTCTAATTCGAGAAAAAGTGCAATTAGCTACGGAAAACGTAATTGAAATTTATAAAGAAAAAGTGACATTTAATACGTGAGATGGCGGTAAATTAATATCACCTTGTAATATAGAAATATTGCACTGAAGCCAGTTTTTCATTTACCAACTTCTACAATGCAAAGGATTGCCTCTTACGAAGCTATTACATATTGGCAGCTATAAGTATGACGGCATGTAACGGTTTCGTGATTAAGCAGCAGAGTGGGCAGGTGCGTTTGCCATTAAAGCAACCGACCAGTATGAAGGAGGCAAGAGGAAAAGTCTGGCAGGTTACTGCTTTAAATTTCTGATTTTTTGTCATTTTTTGAGTCGCTTTCTAACAACTAGAACTTTCAGCAATCCAGATTTGAACCCTGGACCTCTTTGCCGCCTTCCTAACAATATGCTAGGAGAATTATTAACACTTTATACGATGGCTATTTTATTATTTTTAAGTTTATTAAACGCTGTGTAATTTGGCTTACAAATGCATGATGGTCTTGTATTTTACTCGGTAGTTCCTGTGTGCACGTTTGTTTACATAGTAAAGTGTTTATCATCATCATTATCATCATCGTCGTCGTCATCATCATCATCATTTTCAATGTAGATATCAGCAAAATTATAAAAGGCTAGTGTTTTCCTGGAATCACGTTGCGGAACGAACCCAATGACTTTCCATTCTGCTAAATGAAATAAACCAACTAAACTTCAACCCGCCCCCTGCACATCGCACCGAGCTAAATCATTCTAATCACTTAATTAAATGACGTGTGGTTCTCTTTTGTTGATCGGTAATACTCATGTTGATCTTCATGATCTGATTGCCGTAATTGGGTCTCCGTCACGTAGGCTATGATTCAAGTCTTGTGACCCATTTTCAATTGTGAAAGACTGCGAACAAGGTTCATCAATTTTTCTGCTGCAGAACCGGCAAGGTAGCAGCAGCAAAGGCGACAATTCGTTGACAGCTTGTCCAAAACGCGCTAATCGATCCACCGCCTTTGTAAGTTTAGGGTAACATTGTTTACCTGCCATAAAAGCTGAATATTTACATTTAATCGGTTTGGATATAATATGCGTCTGAATAGAAACTAATGATAGTGCAACGGTCCGTGTTTATCATTTATTCAATACATGCACCTATATAAACAATTTTGCGCGAAAATGAAACCGCCGCGTCCTGAAAGCGGGCTTATGGACGCTCTGGTTACCATGGAAACAGATTAAAACACGAAGGTAACACCACGGTTCGTTTGACGGGGTATAAAAGAGAGCAAATTTCGAGACGGAAGCTTAATCTAATTTTTGTTTTCATTTAATATTTTAGGCGAAACTAAGCAGGAAAACGAGCAAGAGTTTTTTAAAGGAATAGTACACCGTTTTTTGAATTATACAAAAATTTCTATTACAGTTTAGTCCTGCACAAATAAATGAATTACAAAATGTTGTGGTTTTCTAGAATGTCGGTTTTAAAGTAACAACAACCAATTACATCATTCTCAATTGGCCGTTGCTTGTTGAGAGAGAGAGAGAGAGAGAGAGAGAGAGAGAGAGAGAGAGAGAGAGAGAGAGAAATCGCGACTGATGCATGAAAATAATAGGTCGTGTTTTTTTTTGTATGCTTAGCTACATGAATTCGCTTGTTCACACTTATCAACAAACTGCATAGTCATTGCTTATTGATACCGGTGTCACAATTAATTTTGATATAATTGTATGTCGCGTAAATACAAACAAATATTAATAAAGCCTCAGCCTTGTACTCGATACTCATTTCTTGAATACATTTTCTCATTTTATCTTCTTGAATGATGATATTAAAAAGAACATATCATCTTTCTGTTCCTTTAATGTCTTGGATAATAATTTGTTCCCTCAGCTTTGTAGTATGCTTGCTTGTAGTCATATGACCTGAAGCGGTATTCATTTGCCGTGTTATATTGCTCAAAACATTAAATTGCTTCAATTACTATTAAACGCCAAGCAAGCGTCCATTTTGAAAGCTTTCTGGGAATGATATTGCGTCTTACCGCCTTGGGTTTTGTTTAAATGTCACACAGTTGCTGAATTAAACGTGCGCTCAGTCATATGAGATCTTCTTACTCATGTGATCCTCTTACGACGCATTCAGCAGCAGCAATTAGAGTAGTTTTATTTATTCTGATCGTTTTAGAGGTAGACAACAACAATGGGTCGATTTTACGATTTTATCTGCTAATGAGGCGTTTATGCTGTCAGTGTTTTTGGGAAAATTGCTGACTATGTAAATGCAACTTGTTTGTGGCTTCTTTCTTTTAGTTTAGTTTAGTTAAGTCTATTTTTCCAAAATGACATGACATTATGTTACATGCATTACAATACACAGTTTTCCTACAACAAACAAAACAAAATGCGAAATTTTACAAGATATTCGGAAATCGGATCAGATCAAGAAGATGTATAGGCAGGCCTAAGCAGAAGGCAGAATGGAAAGATGAGGTATAGAATGTGGCAAATAAAATAAATAAGGAGAATGAAATACTAGGGTGACAGAAAGGGATAAGAAATAACAAAGAAAAGTGAATGTGATGATTAATAATGAAAATGAAGGTTAGATCCACATGAGAAGGTAAACAAGAATCGGCCAATTCCTTAAAGTGGCATTTCGAAAAAGTCTTTTGTTTTAAACCGCAGCATCAGTCAGCCTTTGAATACGTTTTTGCTGCTCGATTTGCCCTTTACATTGTTTGGTCCATTCTGCTACCTTTTCACAATAAAAGGCAATAACTAATTTTTTGCAAATTTCCAGAAATAAACGAGAATGTTTGTGAATCGCATAAAATTGGTTACATTGAGTAAAAGTCAATCATATTTTGGCAAGAGTTATATAATTTCAATTAGAAACTTGTCAGAAAACAAAAAATTAAAAACTAATTTCTTATTGTAATTTTTTGCTGAATTTTGAACTTGCTGTCTTTGCAATCAGTAAATGTTTTCTTAGTAAAAGACATTAAATGAATGTATGCATACGTAGACTGGGCATCCCTCTCCAGCTCCGAGTTTAACAACTTACATGTCAAGTTGTCTTGAATCAGGCACAATTAATGTTCAATTCATCTCTTCGTTGCGTCTTTTTCAATGCACCATGGACAAGCTTTGGCCAAATCTTTTTTAATGCTACGAATGGCTCAATACAGAATGAACTCGATGTCATTTCAAGTACACTAAGTCCGAGTGCCTTATTGTAGTGAGAATTGTCCGTGGTATGGTGCGGCGTGGCTTGACGTGGTCAAGGTCCACGAAAAGATTTTTGGACGGACTTTGGGTGAAGTGTCTTGTGACCTGTAAGTCGTGAGGTGTGACTCGCCGTGGTGAAATGTTGTGCAGTGTGGTTTGATGTGGCATAGTGCTGTGCGGTGTGCTTTATATATAAACTTTGCTTATTTTAAGGGATTAACATACAGTAATATTACTGATCAAAAGTATTTCCGCTATGTTAACGTGGTGTGGTTTGGTGTGGTGTGGCGTTGTGTAGTGACAACGGCGTGACGTGGCATTTTCACACATAAAATGTATCTACATTCAGCTGAGCTACAGTTGTGGTTTCTTGGTTAATTAACATCGTCAGGTATTAACAAAAGTAACATGTGAGATATCCCTAGTCACCGGCGTTTATGTGATCTTTGCCACATTTTTGAAGATGAAAACCATGACACAATTCATGAATTCTGCGCTAGAGACCTAAGAAGCTAGCTTATGGTAGGCCACTAGAATTAATTACGAAAAAAATACAATATATACAGATATAATATTACAATATATACATATATATATATATATATATATATATATATATATATATACATACGGGTGGGAAGTAATAAAAATATTATTATACTAGAGTTTTGTCTAGTATTTTTATCTCATTTTTGTCTCATATTTTTTATCTATGACTTTGTTATTCACGTAAGTGGATATGTTTACCGTTCATATTGTGTACCGTTTTGTGATGTGAATAATATGAGAATAAACTACTACTACTACAACTACTACCACTGCTACGACTACTGACGCAGCATGCCTTTTTCTTTTCAACATAATGTTTGTAATATTTACAAGCAATTGACTTCAATGCAGTGCGAGGTTTTGATTATAATCAGTTCCTTGTAAGCAGAAAACTGTAGCTAAATATGGAATGCCATTTTTAATTTTTTAGCATACTGTTTGCGGACATCGTTGGCTTTACAGCTCTCAGTTCCACGTGTACTGCTGCAGAACTTGTGAAGATTTTGAATGCCTTGTTTGCAAGCTTTGATAAGCTTTCAGAGGTAAGCAAACTACTGCAGAGCTTATGAAGATTTTGAATGCTTTGTTTCTAAGTGCTTACCTTGTTTGTAAGCTTTGATGAGTTTTCAGAGCTGAGCGCGAGTGAGTGTCTCATTTGCAGGCTAACCACATTGATGCAGGGCTTGTGAGAATTCTCAATGTCTTGTTTGTAAGTTCTGATAAACTCAGATAACTCGGAAATTAGCGGACTGCTGCGCATCTTGTGAAAATTTCTCTTCACTTTGGTAATCTGTCGAAACCCTTTAGTAACAATTGGCATTGTTTTGAGGCGATCAGTATAAAAATCTTTTTATTTTGTTTTATAGAAATATCATCAATTGCGAATGAAGATACTTGGAGATTGTTATTATTGCATTAGTGGTGCACCGGTACCAAGATCTGACCATGCAGTGCTATCTGTTCATATGGGGTTATCCATGGTAGAAGCAATTAGGTAAAAATCTAAGACAAAGAGATTTTTCAACAAACATTTACAAGTTTAAAAACCGTAAGACTTTTTAGTTCCGCTTGCCATAACACACAGAAACAACAAAAGTTTGCTCGTGACAATGCTTTCACACAGAAGTTGTATTAATTGGAATTTTGGGACAGAGACAATGACGCAGGAGTTGTATTAATTGGAATTTTGGGACAGAGACAATGACAGTTTGATGTCTATAGCAAGGACATCATATTCGCCAATAAGATGGAAAGCAGTGGGACAACAGTTATCGTAGTTTTAAGTTTAGTTATTAATTATAAATTATTGACTTGTAACAGTTGTTATATTACAAACATGTAGGTGTAGGATTGACGATTATATAAGAAAATTCTGAGAAATAATAAACTTTATCATAATTAAAAAAACCGCCAAGAAAAATATTATTTCAACATTTAGTGATTTTCACGTGTAATAATGTTATGTGCTACAGTTTGCTACTTTACCTTGGGGACTTTTAGTAATAATTATTTTTGGCTTGTTAGACAATAATTCCTATAAATTCACAGAAAAGCGCATTACAAGATTACCAGCCAGTAACACAAGTATAAGATTACGCGTATGACTTAATTACAAGTCTAATCTTATCCATGCCTTGCTATTTTAAGATTTATTAATCGTATCAAGTTACGGAAATACATTGGACCTGTTTATAATCATGTTGCGTTACTCTGAGATGAGGAAAATAGTTGAGTGTTCACAAAGTAAAGCAACGCCGAGCCTTGTCGGTAAATGGATGGATGACCACCAGGAAAACTGTTCTAGATACATCTGCCGTGCTGATTAATTCTCACGCTCAGGGAAGATATAGGACCCGAATATGGCTATGACACATTGGCTCTATGTCTCAGCTTAGAAGATTTTTCTTAATAATAAGCTAGATCCTGGTTCCGCTACAACCATGTACGTTAATAAAATAAAACAAAATCCAAAATTTAATGTTAATTTAGCAGATTTGTTCCTTTGCTCTTGTGTTATCGTAAATTGTTTGCATGAAATTCTGCATTTACTAGTTTCCTACCTTATTTCAGCACTTTTTATGTGTTCAGATACTTCTTCATCTGTTTATTTGTCAGTTTGCTTGTTTGTTTTTCCGTTCGTTTATTCGTTCTGTCGTTTATTCATGCTAACGTTGGTTCGTTTATTTACTCATCATTTCAGTCGTTCATTTCTTTTGTCATTAACAGAGCAGTGAGAGAGAGAACAAAGTCAGGTGTTGACATGAGAGTAGGAATTCATACAGGAGCTGTGTTAGCTGGAATTCTGGGACAGAGACAATGGCAGTTTGATGTCTACAGCAAGGACGTTATATTCGCTAATAAGATGGAAAGTGGTGGAATAGCTGGGTGAGTTGCACAAAAAATTTCTGATAAATTTACATCGCTGTTATTAATTTTTTATCTTATCGCATTTTTACTGTAGGTAATGTGAATTTTATCCAATGTAAACTTAAACTTACACTATCAATATTAATATTAAAGTAAATTTAATATTATAGAGAGTTAATAAAGAGTCTAATAAAGGCTTAATATGCCCTGCCAGTCTCATTTTCTTTTTATAAAATACTGTATATTTTATAAATGTTCTTAATAGATAATAAACAGTACTTTTAAGTTATGTTGTTGTGTGCTAGCAAGAGGGTAGTTAATAAATAATACAGAAATCAAAAAGTGTGATTAGTAACTCTAGAATATTGCCTAGTATTTCTATGACAAGTGAGACCCCTTACTATCATTAAGTACGAGTAATAGTAACTGAGTGGTCACAGTGTGTGTCTTAGTGGCCGTCTCCTCCACTACACAGAGTGATAGTAACTGAGTAGTCACAGTGTGTCTTAGTGGCCATCTCCTCGACTACACATTTTGACCTTAAAATTTGTAATGAAATACATTCTACTGTAATGAATGTCGAAACAAATGATAATTTTGAATGAAAAAAATGTGCTTGATTACAATGTTCAGCAATACTGACCTGCTTAGTATGGATGGGTGACCAGCAAGGAAATGCTTTCATATGGTTTTTTCTGAACAGATAACCCCTCTTATATATATATATATATATATATAAGATATATATATAAGAGGCGTTATCTGTTCAGAAAAAACCATATGAAAGCATTTCCTTGCTGGTTCGGATATATATATATATATATATATATGTCCGAATGTGGGTATCTCTGTTGGTTCAGCGTTTGATCTCAAAATATTATCCTTGATAGCAAGGTAGAAATCAGTCCTGCCACAACAGTCTACACTAAGTAGACTCTGCTATTGTATGCTAAACTTTCAATCTTACAGAGTGTCATACCACATAACATTTAAAAAGTTAAAAAGTTTAAAAAGCAAAAAAGAACAATATATTTTACTGTGTCTACTTACAATGACTCACAAACTAAATCTTAATCACGATATTTGTTACAAAAATGGTCCTGTTAAAAGTATCTAGCAAAATTTGTATTGAGCTGGTAAGCTGCTATCATTTAGGTTAGGTTAGGACAATATGTAGAGGCAGTCCAGAATGTAAGAATCTCCTACGTTCTCTACATTTTAGGAGAGTTCATATATCTGATGCCACAATGAACTTTCTGAACGGCGAGTTTGAGGTTGAAGATGGTTTTGGTGAAAGCAGAGAAGACGCCATTAAAAATGCTGGACGCAAAACTTACCTTATATCAGCTGTCATCAAACCAGTAAGTATAGTTGAAATCAACGCCACTACTGTTGCTTAGCCAAGGGTGGCGCTACATGTTTGGTGAGCTGTACGGTAAGGCTCCTGTACCTTTTTACATTCATTTCTGTGTTATAAGCGTCTTAACAATGCTGAACCAAGTAATTTAGCACGAATTGTCAATGTATTTAGTGGCAATTCCAAATATTTCGTTGTTAAAATGAAACTAAATTCTACAGTTATTAAGGTTCGAAGTCAAATTTCAAAAGAAAAACTGTGACTGAGTCTGGATTTGAACCAAGAACAACGATTGGATTGCGTGTCCAAATTAGTTAGCTTTTTGACTTATTGTGAATCGACACAGAGCTACTATTATTACTATGTAAAGTAAAAAGGACAAGAACAATTGAGTCATTAACCTTTAGCCTACTGTTCATTATTTTTTCCGATACTGCTTTTCTTTGTAATTCGTGGCGTATTTTCTGCCAACTCTGCTACCTTTCATTCTTTAATGTAGTCATTAATCAAAAATCAGAATAGTGTGAGCCGCAACTTTTGAAATTTAGTACCCGGAAGGAACGCTTGACCAGAACCTCAAAGAAAACGGCGCTCTGATGAAAAAATCAATAACGAATGGTGACGTCGAAAGGGGGCCAAAAACTGATGACGAACTCAACAGGCTACTCTATGCGGAACTTATCGAAAAAGAAGATGCAAGGTGAACGTTTGAAATAGGCTTTTATTTATTTCTATGTTATCCTATATTATTATAATTATAATATGTGGTTGGAACTTTTAAATGGTCAAACATTCAAAACAACGAGTCTAACAAAAGTTTTGTTTGATTTTAGCCAGTTTCATTTACGAGAGGAATATTAGAAATTAACAAGAAAACTGTATTTAATTATAGTGGATTTTGTGGGTGAAGCTTTGGTAAGAGACGAATTTGTGGTTTTTATAATATGCAGTACCAAATGGCAAAAAATGGCTGAAAATCGCTAATCGAAATTTGGCAGTTTGCATTCTAAGTTGAAACAGTAGTTGACATCTCAGTGTATAACACTAATCTGGACCTGTCAATAAAAGGTTTTGCGTGACAGGAAGTTTAGTAAAGCAAGCACAAAAATTAGGTTTGTAATGTTTGCCCGAGGCTATTATTGACATCAACTCTCTCTCTTTGTTTCAGTATTTTTGCCAAGAACTCAAACAAGCTGACGCTCCACTTCAAGGACTCAGAGTTGGAGAAGAGTTATGATCATCAGAAGGACAGGCAAAGTGGAACTGCAATTAGTGCTAGTAGCATAGTGCTAGCCGTGTGTTTCCTCGCCCAGTTGTTGGTGCTACCAAGGTGAACAGCTGCACATGTGTTTTTAGTCAATTTTATGTAAAGTTACTTCCCCTTGGAAATTACAGACATCAGACATGGAAAATGTCTCCACTGTTATTCAACTTTGCATAATAGAAGTGCTGTATTTACTAATGTCATGGATGGTGTGGTGTGGATTATCATATTGCTGAAGCCTGCACTAATCACTTGATGTTCGCTGATGACATATGTCTTTTGACAACAACAACGACAGCTTTGCACTGACTGCTAGATATTTTTAATAAATTCGCTAATGAATATGATATTCTTATAAATGTGAGTAAGATATGACTATGATATTCTTATAAATGTGAGTAAGATGTCACATTTCACTCTGCCCACATGCAGCACTTTTGGGTTCTGTTGTTTTGTTGTGTAGCAGTATTGTGCCTAGTATCAATAAAAATGTCTTGGTCATATTATATCGAAGACAATAGAGATGATTTAGATATAGTACGACAATGTTCAATTTACTATGACAGAGCCAATAATGTATCAACAAGAAAGTTTTTTAGCTTTTCATGTGAAACGTGCGCCAGACATATTTCTACTAGAATTAATCTTGTTTATTTTGTTGTGATTCACAGAAATTTGCATACGATTTATACGTCAGACTGAATAAGAGTGAAAATTTTATATGCAAGAGCATTTTAAGCAACTTTTCTGAGATTAGACGTCAGTAGCGTGGTTTTTTATTATATTTGTTGTTTATGTTAGTTTGTGAGCCATAGTTAGACTTTTTTGTATTAATTTCTGATGTGTATATGAACTTTGTAATGTTTGAAGTAAAATGTTAAGTCAAAAATAAAAGTTAAATCTCTCTCTCTCTCTCTCTCTCTCTCTCTCTCTCTCTCTCTCTCTCTCTCTCTCTCTCTCTCTCTCTCCCTCCCCTCCTCTCTCTCTCTCTCTCTCTCTCTCTCTCTCTCTCTCTGTCTCTCTCTCTCCATCCATCCATCCATCCATCTATCCATCTCTTCTCTCTCTGGCTCTCTTTCTCCCTACCGTCGTCTCTCTCTCTCTCTCTCTCTCTCTCTCTCTCTCTCTCTCTCTCTCTCTCTCTCTCTCTCTCTCTCTCTCTCTCCCTCCCTTCGCCCCCCTCTCTCTCTGTCTCTCTATAATTAGTGGTCTTCCAAAACAAAACATTTGTATGCTCAAGTTTGTAACTGATTGCCTATAGTATTTACTATAAATATTCTGTTCTGTGTTTTTTCCAGAACGCTCACTACTGTACTGACGTTTCTCCTGGCTGAAGGAATATCCGTCACCATCATGGCGATATCGTTAGCTGCAAATTTTCCGAAAGTACGTAAAAATTCTCGTTAGAGCGGCAACAGTTATAAGCTTCCCTAAGCGTATTGCAGAGTAAAATTGTTAGTATTATTATGAATTGCTTGTGTCTGTGTGACTCTGTGTTACATCTCTGCACTAACTTTCGGTTTCCAGGTTGATTTTCTCCAAAAACATAGCGCAAAAAATGGCACGTTGCTGTTGTATTACAACTAACACTAGGCCTATATTACAACCTACCCCTATATACAAACGAAATGCAACCATGACAACTGCGTTGGCTCAATAAAACTTAAAGGAAAACAGGATGATATTTTCCACAATCAACCCAGTTTTACGGTAACGACTATTTAGCACCTATAATAGTGCCAAAACGTTTCAGGAAATTAAATCATAAGCTAAAAAATTAATTAACGGTGGGCGAGCCCAACTAGTGATGACATATCAAGTAAACGTAATTTTCACCAGCACAAACATTCCAAGAACGTGTTCTACGTGTTTGCAAAAGCGTAAATTGAAGTACAATGCTACTCTACAACATTCAGTGTAACACACAAAAACTCGGCAAAGTTTAAGCTTAAAATGTATATTTTAAATTTACGGCCGTGCTCACGCATGAGCTCTCAAACGTGTGCAGTACATCACAACTGAACACCTCAGAAATGAAAGGTACGGCACCTGTTTTTGTGCAACCCGTTTCCTAATTGCAGACGCTACTGCCCATCTAACTAACAACTTGCGAAATGCATGTAGCAGCGAAGAACTAGCCGTGCGAAATTAAGTTCACGTAAGTCGTTCTTGAAAAAATACTGTGTTCCCTTTCGATACTTTATAGCATAGATTTTTTGAGCTATTGTTTAAGATTGGGTCCGGTTCTCTTCTAGAAACTGCACTTCTTTGTTATACAATATTACAGAAATTTTGGATTTTTCTATTACTTGCACAGTAGACACTATGAGGAATGTGTGCACATTATTGATTGTGTGGCTGAGCAGCACTAGTAGTGCTTAGGCAACACAGTGATGAATGGTGGCATGAAATCTGATACCTCTGGCGCACAAACAATCAATATTACATTAATATTTTCATAGGAAGCCCCACCAGGTGTCACTAGGTTTGCTATGTGGATTGAGATCACGCCTTGGTTCAGGACAGTCTGGTCGTCGACTGTTGTCTTTTTAATGGTCACACCCCAAATTGTTGGCTTGGTGAGTCTTAATTAGATGATTGTGATGGTCACATATCTAGCAGATTACTGCACCTAACTGTTTTTTCACTTTGAGCCTGTTAACCTAAATAGTATCAAGAATCGTTTACCTTAGTGATTGATAGTATTGATGTATTTATTTAATGTTTTAATTCTGTGCTGCCATCTACAGTCAAGAGTAGCAATAATTATGACTAAGTCGTTTATTAAATGAAGCCGGTTTCTGTTAAGTTACCTTAATTAGGAATTTAATCACAAGACGTTGAAATTTGTTTCAAACGTAACTTTTATTTTTCCCAAAATGTGTTTATCGACAATTTTTATTCATAATAATGTCACGTGTAAATTTAATCGAACATGAAAGCTGTGTCCCTATACTGTTGAGGTCACTTAACCCAGGTCATTACAGTGGTGGTGCTTATCGTATTGTGATTTTATACGTTTTGTAATGAAATGCAGCTATGGCGATGCAATTGTCCCATTCATCTAGCAATGCAGCAATGTATTTGCATTTAGTGTGGCAAAATCTACTCTCAGCTAATTAGCTAAGCTGCATGTGCCGCTGTTAAAAGTGATTACCAATTGATTTTAATTACTGATTATTGATCAGTTGATAAATCGCTGATTGGTTATTGATTTTTTGCAGGTAAGTTGCAAGGATGATTACACAGGACCTGCCAACATGACTGTGGATTTGCCTAACAATGCAGTATGTTTGTACCCGGAGTATTTCACCAACATGGCAGTGTTGGCATTACTGGCAAATACCATGCTGGTACAACTGCGACAGGTGTTAAAAAGTTTTCTAATGGTGGCCATTACGCTGGCTCACTGCCTTCTCAACATGCTGGCGCTGAGTAAAGTCTTTGATGATCACGACATGGCTTACATTGCTAAGCTGCCTGATGGGTAATTTGTTGAATTTCTATCGTACAAAAAGTACACTTCCTTATTAAAATGGGCAACATAGGCATACGGGTCGATTCTTCCAGGAGGGGCTGAGCCACTTTTGCCTGAAAAATTCAGGGTCAACTTCGAGTTGGAAATCGCATCTCCCCACCCCATGATCAAAAAAATGCCCGGATTTCGGGCGCTTCATTTGGCGGCATGGAGAAATTTCGAGATTTCCTACTGCATTATGAAACATATTATTTGATTTTTTCATCATTTGGCCTGTGCCCGAAAAATTTGGTGATTGCCCGAAAAAATCACCCTGACTGCAGCCCCCAACCCCTGACTCGCCTATCTACGATATATAAAAAAAGGTAAGATACAATATTAAAAACTAGCATGGACTATTAAACATATTTACAAGAGAGAATTAATTTATAGGTAAATAATTTAAAACGCACTAATTTTAAAAGTGGAGGTTTGTGAATAAATGTAAAATTAATTTCATTACCATGAAAACTCCTGCGACTCCTGTGCACATTTGCTTCATCTAAACTTTTAATCACAGTAATTGATTCGTATTGGTTATTTTGCACACTGTTGCGCGATTGTCAACAATTGAGTTATTATCAATCATTAAATCATGTCTTAAGTTCCACACATTCTTCCAAAACTCTGAGTACCCATGATAATAATGATTTACAATATACCAGATTAATATATTTTTTACTTTAACAGTCTTCCTGCGAAATTAATTGTTCTCTGTTCCCAATACACATGAAAGGGGAAAGCATAATCAACCGAAAGTATTGAAGTATTTATATTATTACGTGGGTACATGGTCTGAATTTTTATATAAGCATTATTCCATGCGATAAACTTTCTGTTTACAGCTTGTTTAGAAATTCTTTAACATAATTCCTTGTCATACAGTAAAACCGGAAGCCGGTGTGCCCTAATTAGTTGTTAACAATGGATTTAGTTGACCGCCAATAAAATATGAAATTTTTTTTTAGACGTTTAGATACATCAGTTTTTACAATGTTCTTTGTTACGACTCCTAAATAGTTAACACTGTAATACAAAAGATTAATTATAAGCGTTTTATAAACCACTATAAACCTAGCAGGAATCTAGAACTTGACGCTACGTCGCGCTTACCGTATACATGTGAATACACCCTTTGATAGACAGTTCATGCTACTATTGCCGAGCATGGCCATTGAAAACAGTAGATTACCACATCAGAATATGGTTTCATATGAGATAAGCTTTACCAATTATTAATGGTGTAAAACAGTCTTTCACAGACTGATGTACAGACAAGCAGACAAACTTTGTTTCGTAAATTAGTTAGTGTTAGAACGTCCATAAGGAGGTGTCAATTACAACTTACAAGATATTACTGTTATTATTACTATTATTATTATTATTATTATTATTATTATTATTATTATTATTATTATTATTATTATTATTATTATTATTATTATTATTATTATTATTATTATTATTATTATTATTATTATTATTATTATTATTATTATTATTATTATTATTATCATCATTTTTATTATTGTCAATATAATTATCATTATCACTATCATTATCATTATCATTATTGTATTACAGCCATGCACTCCCTTCGATAATTCTGAATAAGACTGTGGAAAATAAAATTCGGCAGAAGATAGGAAAAAACTTCTATGACTACAAATTAATTTTAAGAATTCTAAATTTCATATTCATATTCTTTTTCGTATTCGTACTTGTATTCATATTCATATTATTACTTTCCTGCTATCGCCTCTTAACACTGAATCCCAATTGGCTTTCTTTTAGAGTACTTTGTGCAAACAAGAAGATTTTCATAGAAAGCAGTCCTACACTTTCAAACATATGTGACTCTGATTGTTCACTTAAAACTATAGATACCTGCGTAAAATTTGAGAATTATGAAACTAAATTTGACCTTTATTTTTTCAGGTCACCATTTCCTGCCTTTATGCCTACAAAGTACACTGTATCTGTGATGCTGATTGTTGTTTTAATTGCCTTGGTGTATTTTAACAGACATGTAAGTTCATTTTGCATAATTTAGCTCTTTTAAGACATATTGGTTGGACAATTAAAGTCTGTTATAAACTTTATAGTAATTTTGATTTCTATCCAATATTATAGACATAAAGTTTTTAACAGAATTGGCTGCAGCCTGACCATTTCATTTAAACCGTCAGATCTGCAGCGAAACTATTTTAAGCATACCTACATTGTAGCTCTCTTTTTTACATTTAACACTAGACAGTCACTGCTGAAATTTTGAAGGTTTATTTGTACCCTTTTCTCAAACAACATTTTATTGTTAAAACTGTAAACAATAGTTGTGCTTTTGAATTTTGCTGTTTTAGATGGAAATAACGGCTCGAAAAATGTTCGTCTGGCGAACAGAAGTTATCCAACAGCGCCACGTGGTGGAAGAAATGCGTCATAAAAATGAAGAGCTTGTTTACAATATCTTACCAACTCATGTGGCTAAATACTTTCTCGGGTCAAAGAAAGAAGACGAGGTAATGCATTAAGAGCGTCAAAAATGGCAAAAAGCTAGCAGCAGCTGTGATGACTATAATAATGACAGTGACCACAGTAATTTCAACACCGGCATTCACAACAATAACAATGACAACAGCAATAGCAACAACAACAGCAATAGCAGCAGCAACACTACCACCACCACCACCACCACTACCAGTAACAACAACAACATCAATGACAATAATAACAACAATAACAATGAGAATGCAATGGTAACAGCAACAGCAGCAGGAGCAACAACAACAGCTAACACGTCAATAATGACAATGACAAAGGCTATTGTGACATGACATTGTGCAAAACATCACAGATCTGCCGTCATCAATTGGAGAAGTTACGAAATATTCTTAAAAGTTTGACTGACTGATTGACTGATTAACTGAATGACTTACTGATTAACTGACTGACTGACTGACTGACTGACTGACTGATTAGCTGACTGACTGACTGATTAACTGACTGACTGCCTGACTGAATAAATGAATGACTAACTGACTGCAGCGTGTAAAGAAATCATGGTGGTAAATGTGTCTGTTGCTGTGTGTTGTATGCGAGCATAATGAAGCATTTTCAACGGTACCCAGAGGCCTAATGAGAAGAAAATTGCGTTCGCCATGATAATACAAAAAAGATCAACATATTTTTTGTATAGGAATTGTACTCGCAATCTTATGACGAGGTAGGAGTTATGTTTGCAGCCATGCCTAACTTCACTGACTTCTACAATGAAGACGGCGTCACTAACAAAGGAATAGAGTGCCTACGATTTCTAAACGAAGTCATCTCTGATTATGATGAGGTAGAAATGCTAGTAACTGTTGAAAACTTGATATTACTCATTAGTCAAGTTTGACATGGTAATAAGTTTGACCGTATTGCCCTGCCTTGCACGTGGTTATTTAGTGTAAAAGTGACATAATAATAATCTCTGTTATCTAGGTGTAGGTTGTTATTTTCTGTGGGTGACAACGCCTCATCACCGGTTTATGTTTTCTGTTGAATTTAAAGCCGACTTTAATTAAGGATTATTATTATTGTTGTTGTTGTTGTTATTTTATTTATTTAATAAATAAATAACTTTGATATAAATTGATAAGGATTAGTCACTAAATGCATTATAAGTTAAAGTTTGATTATTTTGAAAAGCTTTTGAAGTGACACAATTTCTTACAGCTTCTCAACGAGCCGCGGTTCAAAGCAATAACTAAAATCAAAACTATCGGTTCTACCTACATGGCAGCTAGTGGAATGGTGAATACAGAGATATACCAAGTATGTATCTTTCACTTCCTTTATATTTCACTGTAATATCGGGTGTCACAGAAAAATGTGCCTAATTTTACACTACAATAATATTCGAAGCAAGTACCTAAAAAGTTGAATTTTCTCAGCTGATGTTGCCATACCTTAACTTTGGCTGCGAATGTTATATAAGTTTACAGTTTTAGAAATTTTTAAGTTATGGTCGACAAACTTTTGCACCTTAAAAACGTAACTGCCGGAACAATTAATGTCAACCAATCATCAGTTGAAGAACAGGTGTATTGACGTACCTTACATAAAGCACTCAATACATAGCAGCAAAAAAATCACCTAGTTTGCATCATGGTCTTCACCACAGAAAATAGATTACGATTTGTTCTCATGAAAAAAAAATCGAATATCTTCCGGATTACAGTACGCTCGCTTAAGGAGAAAGACTATTGTACGACGGCTACACAGAACCGTTCGATGCTGGGAACTAAAGAACCTTTAAAGTGAGAAATTGTATCAGGTACAGTAAAAATGGTGGACACGCAGAAAATTTTAACAACTGTGACACTATTTTTTCTGGGATTCATTTTTTTCACTTTTTGTTTTAAAACTTCTGTATCTGTGAAAAAATCTGCGGGAACGACCTAAAATTTTTGAGTTCTACACATAAGAGTCTAAATATTATCCGTGTTGTATCAAGTGATTTCATTATTTTCTTTTTATATCGTGATCAGAACTTCGGCACATTTTTTGCGCCACCTGATGTAACCTTGTTGAACAGAAGACTGTAATCCATAGAAGCTAGAGCACAGCAGCGCACTGTGGATATTCTGTGAATAGAAGATGAGCTTGAAAGTTTAGAAGTTCCAACCGTGTAAAATTACGTTAGAATGAAAAGCCAGGTAAAAAGAAAAGCAAAGAAAAACAAGTCAGGAAGGGGTTTAAGAGGAAAAGAAAAAGATACGTTATGTAAAGGTAGAGAGCAGAGGAGAGGAGAGTGGGAGAGGAGACAGGATGGAAGTGAAACTAGGGATGCTTCTCGCAAGGTTGAGAAGCGGAGAAGAGGAAAACATAGAAGAGGAGAGGGAAGAGATTTGGGAAAGGAAACAAATAAACAAAACAGAAAAGGAAGGAAGACAAAGAAGTAAGTATTTTAGCCATACCATATCTTTTCCATTTACTCATACACATTGTTGAACTTTGACCTGTATTTTAGGAAGATACACCAGTCACTACAAGATGGCGCCACCTAGCTGATCTGTGCGAATTCGCGTTAGCATTGAAGGAAATCTTGAACACGATCAACGCACAGTCATTTAATAGTTTTGTCCTCAGAATTGGTAAGTCTCCATCAGAAGTGGGAGTCCTCACAAATTATTATCATTTTTAATGCTGCTAATTAAAGGGTAATTTTCCATCCTCTGAGTTTCTATTTTCTCTCTGTCGACTTTGAAAGGAAAGATCTGGCGCATCCTCAGCCACACAAGTTCTACAGATGACGTTTATAAAACGCCTTTGTGGCAAATAAAATTTCTGAAATTCAAATTTTAGTCATCTCTAGGCTATTTATTGTAAACTTAGTTTCTTTGTAAACTAATTATATAAAACACAGGTAAAATACATTTAGGCCTATATCTTTTCTTAAAAAGTTTGGTAAAAAATTTACGTTTTTCTCTATTAGGTATCAATCATGGTCCTATACTGGCAGGAGTCATTGGAGCAAAAAAGCCTCATTATGACATCTGGGGAAATTCAGTAAATGTAGCTAGCAGGATGGAAAGTACGGGAAAAGCTAACCACATACAGGTGATAAGAATATCCTCATGTAGGCTTAATAAAATTATTAACCTATTAGTAACATTGACCTATTATTGTGAGCCATCAACAGTTATTTTACTGATTCATGCATTTTGGCACTGTACTAAGAAACCAGAAAAAGCAAAGGAAGAAATGCACAAACAGTGCAGCATTGCACAGTTATCAATGACAGAATAAACAATGCAGTAACTAATCGACACTTATGTGGATCTTCACATTGTATAGAGGTCACTGAAAGGTCACAATTACAGGTCGTGAAGGTCTGTACTACGCGCAAAGATGGAATTGTTGGCGACATTGTTTTTGCCCGATTTACTTACCAAAGTTTTCCACAAGTCCCCTGTACTGGGACCGCAGACCCTTATTATATCAGTATTCAGCAGGCCACTAACGGCACCCTACTCTATAGACTATTAACAGAAACTAGGGCTAGTTCAAACCCACTAAAAACGGGATTATGCCCCGGAATCCACTAGTTGTCGAAATTAGCAAAGTTTGTAATTTATGTGGTAAACCATAACAAGTATTGATCTGATCAATATGTTTTACAATAAAAACATTTCCCCGAACGTACATGAAATCGTTGCAAATTTTAATATAGCATAATCGTTTTTCTGTTGTAGGTACTTGGAAGCACGATGGATATACTCGTCCAGTTTGGGTATCAGTTTGAGAAAAGAGGTATCGTGAAAGTGAAAGGAAAGGGTGACCTGCTCACATATTACTTGGTTGGTAAACAGGAGGATGCCACATTGCCAAATATGACAGAGGAGTAATAAAGAAAGCCAAATTTTTCTGATAATCATACATTATTTTCTATGAATAATTTAACTAAATTTTATCATTTTAAAATACAACTGCTACTGGTCATTTGACCAATTTACTTTTACTATATTTATGCTAATTAAAATGTATAGTCCAGCTTAATGTCTGCCTTGCTAGAGGCTTAAAATAAGCTTAATTAACTTAATTATGTTACCCAAGTGTATATTAATTATGGTTATAATTTATTACTAAATTTTCTTGATTAAATTTAGTCATTTAATTTTTATTAGATATGTTATAATTCCTTCTGAATTAATAAAAGCTTTTATAATGTTATTTGGGTTGTACTTAATGTTAACGTTATGAATGTAATCTAACCTAACCTAAGTTCCGCACCTAACCTGACCTAGAAGCATTAAGACATTGTGAAACGCTTATCAAATATGGCCTTGCTCGTCATTAATTTTTTCCGCTGTTTCGATCAAAGTAGGTTGTAAGGCGCCCACTGTAACATACTTTCAGAAAATGTAAATGATTGAAAAGCCAATGCTGCATTGTTGCTTCCGGTCTTGTGCTTCGTTGCTTGTTACGTCATTTGTTAATTGTACATCTTCCCGGTACGTAGTTACTGTTGTTGGCAGTCCTTTGTCTAGCTCCATTTCTCTGTTGTGTTGAGGTTGCTCCGATGCTTGTCTGATGTCGTTTAGTTGGTTTGCTGAGCAGCACATTGCACTTTTGCACTTCCGTAGGTATATTTTGAGATTTTTTGCGAAGACTTTTGTTCCTGCGTCTCTATTCAGATGACTCTTATCATGCTCATACAACGTTGTGATTGGCTTTCCTTTAAGGCCCAAGTTGCTGTTATCACGCAAAATCACGTTCTCCTCCATGTTCTCGTGTTCAGATCCGATGGATGCGTTGGTGAGATTGACTTTCGTTGAACAGTCACCACGAGATGGCATTAGTGACACAAGGACATAGTCACTTTTAGTTGCTGCTATTTCTATCAAACGCTTCATGTCGGTGATATAGGTTTCCATACTAGCACTGTATGATTGATCTTCGATTATGGTTAATAATAGAGTACTGCATTTGTGTGTCAGAGGCTCAGAGCTGCTTGCAAATTGCTTTAACCTGACCCACGAGTGAGTGAAGAACACCTGTAGGGTGCGTTTGATACACCTCCTGACCAAAAACAGCATTTTTTTTCTAAAATTTTATTGTTTCACTTTTAATTGAACAGCAGCTAAAGCTACTGCGTCGATATGCTCTTTACTTTTGGCCTTGATCGTGCATTCAACATATTCGTCGGTGTATGAATACAGTTGAGCTGTTGTGATTACACTTACAGTAGACCTCTACGGTAAACGTGGATTTAGGAATGTTCGCACTACAGCAAACGTTCGCATATGCTGCCCATCTTTTCCCACTAGTGAATAGGAAACTTCCGTTTCTGGATATGCACTTAGGACTACTATTGTCAACACAGGTGTCCCAACAGGCTAATGATCAAACGCTTCAATCGAATCAGATATTCTCTCAAATTTTAGAGTGTTTACAATAACTTGCAAAGACAAAATGCAAGTAATGCAGTTAGCTTATGGATGTATCTAATAAATAAAAAGTAGGCAAAAACTGTAATTAAATTTAAGTGTAACATATGGAAGCAAATTATAAATGTAACGAATAAACAAAAATGCAGTTAAATCATTAATGTAACAAAAAAAAGTAAGCTCATATGGAGTTAATCATAAATACAGCAAATGAAATGAAGAATGCTGTTACAAAGAACAGAAGACTAGAAAAGTACTGAAAAATACCCCGACCAAATATGCAAACTTTTTTGAGAGCTAAGAGACGAGGTTAATCTCAAGTATTGACAATAAACATTAACATGTGAAAATAGAAAATAAAACAAAACTAAAGATTAGACTTGATACAAAATGAAGGTTTACGAAGCAGTTTATCTGTAATAACAAGAAAGTCTCTTGCTAAGTGTCGATAATAAGCATAAATAGAAATTTAATACAAAATAATATCAAAATATTAGCACGTTTGTTTTCATAGGCTATGTAGGATATGGGCATAATCGAATACATTACTAAAATTTTAACAAGAGGAACCAGATAATGAGAATTATAACAAATCAGCGTTTCACCATGTGCATTAATTGAAAATAAAACTAATAACTTCATATGAGTATGTGTGCAAAGATGGGGATATACTCTGGTAATTTTGTTTTGTTATGGTGTATAATTAATGTAAACAATGTCGTACTATGTGGTCTGCCAGCTGGTGCCAATTCAAGATATACATATCTGAACACATATGTTGAATTTAGATTCAGTATTTAAATAAGAGTAAAGGATAGTAAAAATAAGAGTAGTAAAAATGTTATCATTGCTTATAGCTTTTACTTACTTGGATAGCCAGATGCCTTACATTGCAACTAATATTGCAACTATGGAATTGCAAAATATAAAATGCACCATTATAGTCATCATCTGTCACAGCCACATACTACAAGACAAAAAATAAAAAGGACAGGTCTCAAACATTCGCTTAAAGGGACACCTACGTTAAAACAGAATGACATTCTCGTTACACACAAAATATGATACACCACATCGCAGACATGACGTTTCAAATGTTTTGTAGTTCAGTATAGTAGTTAATTTAATAGCTCTTAGTGTTTGTAAGTTAGTAGGTTTAAAAATAGTGTCTGATGTTTATTGTGATTAACTATGTGTGTTAGCCTTCGTTTATTCATTTTTATGTGCTTACCATGCAGTTTGTTATTATAGTTTTTTGTCATTATGTAGCATTTAATTTGTAAGGCTATATTACCATCATCTTTATTTTTTTGGAAAAAAGACTGTTATCAGCGATTTTTGTATCAAACATGACATGTAATTATTTGGTAAATAAAGACGATGTCTATCTATCTTACAGTATAATAATTATAGTAATATAATGTTAAAACAATCGAGATATCTTCAACTTAATTGTAACTTGAAAGACAAAGATGACAGTGCATTAATTGGGTGCAGAAAAAAACAACCTGTAACAGCTCGAGTAATAACAGAATAACCAAAATGATAACAGAAGCAAAGTTGATGACAACAACAACTATGAAAATGATGAAGATGGCAATGGCAGTGATTACGATGATGATTGATGGCAAGTTAGAAGTATCAATGAGAATACAAGGACGACGTTCACGAGAGTGCGACAAACCAGAAGTACTGTTGCAATGATGTAAAAAAATAAATTGATAATAGAAAGTGCGGAGAAATATGTAATTTAAAGCATCTAATGAGGCGAGTGATCGAAGTCTGAAGGTCTTGGAAAGTGCACCCTTGACGAGTTGCTGCAGCGAGCGAGAAAAGTAGAACATCCAGTGGTGTGTAGCTGTAGCTTCATTATTTCTTTGATGAAAACCCTAGATTTATTACTTTTTTTAATTGGCATTTTGCCTTAAAGTGACGTCGATTACTTAGCAAATTTGTACGTTTTATTTATTCTTACATTTCGTTCTACATGTTTCAACTTGTTATACATACATAGCTTTTGTTAAATTTGTGTATTTGGAGGAAACGAAGACAAAGAATATCGAATCAGTTTCGAGTGTTGATCGCCCTCCAATGCCACATAAATTTGTTGTCCATGAAACCATTATAGATTTTGACCATTACTTTCTGATCAATATTGTTTATTTCAGGTCAGTGGATGACATGTCATGTAAAGGAATGAATTTTATACTTCTAAGGTGATGGCAGCCTTGACTAACATGAATAGATTTCAAAGATCACCAGGATTAGGTAAGACTGACAGTGTTATGTCACAGCTATGACCCCGTATTTGCGATAAGCCAAATAAAGTCATGGAGGTGATGGAGTTGTTAAATTTGTGTAGCTATTAAGTTTTATTGTTTTTGATTTCAGGTGAGAGGTCACGGATTAGGGTCAGTCCTGTAACAAGGTCGAGTCCAAAGATACAGAGGACAGTGTCACTTGATACTATATATCTGAGTGGACAATGGCCTAGGGACATAAACCGTCTGGCCAGTGATAAGGCCACACAGGTATAATATTTTGCGATTTTTTTCGTTTGAAAACTAAGTTATGTTTCTTCCGGAAAGCGTCAAAACAACAAACTAACCATTATTTTATAGTCCTTGATGGATCCGGCGTGAAGTACGGGAGGCTTAAGCTTGGTCATATTGTAGCTTTTTTGGTGCATTTAGTGTTGGCATTGTTGTCACTTTTATTCCTGAACACTTTCACCCTGAACGACGCTGAGAATTTCACATGATGGTTGCAGACTGTAATCAGTGTCTGATTATTTACTTTCCCAAAACCGTTCACACAATGCCTGTTAAATGTGTCTGCCCTATACATTGTTATAATGTTATAGTTCACCATTTTCATTTTAGTGTAAAAATGGATCTGTTTAACGATGTTTATTCTAAATTTTTACAAAAAAAATGGGTGCTAAGACAACTGTAAAAACTTCCCAAAATCGCAAGGAAGCCGTTAACTTCGCAAGAAGTGAGCAAGTGTCAGATTGAAGTACAATTCTACTTCCATTCCAATTTTGCTCTGCTTATCATTGTATTATAATGTCACAAATTTAGTGAAGTTCGAATACGAGTGCCCGAGATCAAGATCAAAACTTCACTAAAGGAAACTGAAGGAATAAAATATACAAACACTAGAAAATATGTGTTCATTTTGTGACATTTTGCAGTTGTGGTATTATACATTTTGGCGATGTGACATTAATTTTTTTCTAGGTTTTTATAATTTCTCTTCTGAGCTGTTATAACAGTGACATTTAGTAAACATATGAATTTTGAGAAGACAAAAATTGTCAGAAGAATTGTTAGAATTATTAGGAGAGATTTCTGAAAAATAAAAACAAGTGAAAAATATAAATGATTTTGGTTGAAACTATAAGTGACTTTATGTAAACAAAGTCACAAATATTACAGTACAGCACTGAAAACAACATGCCTATCCACAATGCTCCGTAAGTCTTACCTTGCTTATTCGTTGTTGCTGTGATTCGCATTAGACTTGCATGCAGTTTAGTTATAATAAATTGTGTGGCTTGTATTGGATTTTTTGTGCTACAGGTCATCTATACTCAGCTTATTTATCGTTTTATACAACATTAACAATCAAGTACTAAATTACAAAATTGTACTTTTGCGTTTTGCACATCACCGAATTACCTAATTTGGATTATTATTTTAAATGCATGCCATAAATTTTTAACTTTATTTTATCCAGTTATAAAATCCAACTTTAACTTATTTTCCACTGTCATTTATGAAGAAAGCAGAAGAAATGCAAATTTGATCAGATGCAGTTTTAATACCTAGGTCTTCATTCCTTAAAATGCTTTGCGTTATTCCAAATAGACAAATAGTCTTGACTAAAAAATTAGCTTGTAGATTGTCCTTTTGGTCTATAGGTTTGTTAATTCCTGTATCACAACAAGTGGCTTCTACAGCAATGGCACTCTGTATGATGACCATCTGTATGTATAAACTTGTTACCCCTTATTGCTTTATCAAGAAAGTTTTGCACCTTCGTGTTGGTTGAGTATGATGAAACGATTTTTTTACTAATTAAAAAACTGACTGTACAGGTACACACATTTTTTATAATGCTTACCTGAAATGGAGGTACTCATGAATGTTACCTCATAATTCGAATCTTGCAGACTCCATCAGAATGGATGGACGAGGCAGAGAGGCAGAAGAAAGAAGCCTATCATAAGAGGTCATCTTCTGTGGGCAGCAACGGTCAGCAACAGCACATGAAGGAGATGAAAGATGTAAGTCAAGCTCCATAATTTTGTGTTTCTAAAAACTATATCTGGTTTCTCTTTTGAAATGATTAAGTTGTCTCGGAGAGGTGTGTTCATTTTTGAATCGCTAAGAAGTGTTTGTAGAAGAAGCATTGTCTAACATCCCTGACAGTGTGTTGTAATAGATGGCTTTGGCATCTCTTTGTAAAGTCTTGGGGAGGTTCCCCAGTACATGACTTGGTACATGCTAGGGCTGAGCAGAATTAGAAAGGTAGCCAAAGAGTTCCTTTTGTGTGGAGCATGACTTGAAAAATTCCGACTTGTGTGCACAGAGCCCATAGCTAGGCAAGTAAGCACCTTAACATGACTTGCTGGATGGCATAGCTCAATGGTAGCATGCTCACTTACTTAAAAAAATAGTGGCCATCACACCTTTCTCTAACTGTAGTATGCATTGTAGTCATTTGTTTCGGATTTCTGAACACTTGAATTGAGGTAGCTATGAAGCCCAAGAATTTTTAGGCTTCTGGCATAAGTAGGATACATAAGAGATCCAGTTTTGCAATGCGAAAGGGAAGAAAAAAAATTTGCATCTTATCGTGGACACAGCTTGCGCAATGCTGGACATTAAAATGCCAAGTTGAAATTTTAAAGTTTGCTTATTTTAATTTCAGTGACTTCCACTTTTTTGTAAAATTCATTCTGCTGTCTGCATTTTCCATTCTCTTCCATATTTTTAAAGAAATTTTCAAGCCAAATTTTGTAAAAGGAAAATGGCAGTGGCACTTCAAATCAGTATATTTTTATTTAAAAAAATAGTTTTCAAATTAAAGGTGGGCAGATGTTGTGACCGAGCAAAGAAGGCTTATAAATATCTTTTATACAAAACTGTGAAGTTTTTCATGACATTAGGACTTCCAAATTCAGTTGCTAATATGTCTTAAGCACATTATATATGATATTTGTGTAAAATTCTCAAAAAACTTTAGTTCATATAACTATAATTAAATTGCTTCCAAACTTCTATCATTTTCCTAGCTAAAATATGAGCCAGCTGCTGTAAAATCATTCAAAGTCACAGTGAAATTCCTATCAAAGAATTTCGTTTTTAACTGTAAACACTATAGAAAAATAGATTTAAAGCAGGAAGAAACACCCTTTGAAAAGAAAACTTAAAAATTTGTCTTTAAATTTTGTATCACTCATATGCTGTATTATTGGACACAGAGCTTGTGTTAGTAGTAACGCTGTATAAAACTTGTAAATCTAGATCCCGCGATGACTGTTAGGTGCAGCCATTTTAACTATAACTGTTTAAAACAAGTTTAGATAAAATTGCTTCAAAGTTTGAAAAAATAATCGGAGCATTCGTAACACACTCTTCACTAATTAAGCAAAAGTTTGTTTATATTACAGTAAGATTAAAAATACGTTTTTTCGTAAACATGAGGTGCACACTGGGATGGCGATACAGTGCTGTTTTACCAGGTGGCGTGAATATTTTAAATTATTAATAATTTTCTTTTCCATTTGTAAACATGTCTTTCAAACAGTTAAGTCTAACCCTAAGTATGGAAGTAACTCTAACTTTGTATGGAAAGTTTTTTGAGATATATTTTAAATTTTCCTTTCTTCCCCTTTTACCTTCTTATGTTCAATAGAAATCTTATTAAATGAAAACAAGTAGCCTTAGCAATGGGTTTGACCTTGATATAATTAAATTTGAATTGACAATTGTGTAACAGGCATTTACTGAAGGTAGAATGTGTTCACCTAGTGTTTCTATAAGATATATAATATTATACTAGCGTTACAGAGTCAGGTAGAATCCTCCCAGCTTTACATAGTGTGTCCAAATTCTAGTTTTCAAACATTAATGGTGTTCTGAACTTTATATGCATGCTTGTTTTGTATGTACAGTTAAACCTCATTATAACGCCCTTCTTTATAATGCTAACCTCGCTTAATACCATGTTGTATGCATAACACCTATATCGCATACGATATACGTAACAAATAAGTACTATTAAATTACTACTATGGCATCAAATTTTTTATGCCAGACTTAAATAAAATTGAAAAATTTGTTCTTACATCTTTCATTGGTAATCCCGACATTAGGATCGTGAGTAATTAGACTAAGTAGCAGTGAACATTTTTAATTATGAGATACGGTGAATTTAATATAAGCCATATCTTTTTTTGCGTTATCAGCGTTTTTCTTAGCTTGTATTTACGTAGTTTGCTGCCAAAAAGTTCAGTGATGGTACAAGATACCAAAAACCAGTTTGTGTAAATAGCTAGCATGAGTTCACACACGTATACAGTATATGCACCTTTCCTCCAGGGTAGTGAGGTATTACTAATATATATATATATATATATATTGTATGTGATTGTTATCAGTTAATCTTTACATAGTGTAAGGTATGCGGTTGTTACAATGCGATACCAGTTATTTGATAATTTTGAAAATGGCAAACATTCAAAATACTGAAAAATACAAAAAAGCAAAAAAGGCATTTATAGTATTATGTAAAGTTTGCTCAACATACAGATCATATTGTCTTAAAATTGCTGTAAAGGGCTTTAAGATCTTCAAATTAAAGAATCAGTTTAACTCGTTTGGCATAATATACCAGCCACAGGCCATATGTTGTCCGAAAATTGCATTAGAAGGGTCACGAATATACACAAATTAATCCATATTTTTCCACGTTCTGTTTGCAATAAATTTTATTTAAATAGCAACTTTGATGTATTCTGTATTGGCTAAGTAACTATGGTTACAAAGGTATTTGAATAATGCAATTTCGTGTAATTTATAAAAGTTATAATCATAGTTGGCCCATCGGCAAGAGGTTTCTGTTAGTGTAACCATTATACATTCACATGATTCTATGCTGCTCAAATAAACAAGCTAGCACATGTTTATGCTACAAAGTCACACCCTATAGAGATGATTTTAGAATGTGTTACTTCTTGAAATCTTACATTTTTGTAGCCTCTGCTGGCAACCTGGCAGTTTACATCACATAACTGTTAATTCTCTGAATTTGTTTGTTTATGTTTATCAACCCACAGGCTGCTCATCTAAACTGGGTTTAGCGTATCAAGGGAAATTTCGAAAACAAAAAACTATGTTGACGTTACAAAGATATGAAGTTACTAATTAGTGTGTTATCTTTTGTAACACTATTATTTGACTATTATTTGTAACGCTATTATTTGACTAATTGCATTTTTAGTCTCTTTACGATTAATGCTATTGGCAGTGGATGTAATCTATAGGTTCCTGGTTCAAATCCAGGTTCAGTTGAGATTTTTTCAATTTTATTTTTTTTGTCAAGTTAGGTTTCAAAAAATTACAATTATTAATCATTAGTGCAGGTTAACATTTTTATACTTGCGTTGTGTTACAAATTACCAGCAAACGTGGTGCCCGTACATTGTATTTAGTTCTGTTTTGTTACTGATTATACTAATTATTGTTTTTTTGTGTTTTGTCACACAGATCAGGCAGAAGCTGCGAAATTCAAAAGAGTCGAAGGGCAACCTTGGCAGTCAGCGTCAGAGCCCTCTTCATGGAAATCATGGGTTGTCTGCTCACGCTTCTCACACCGTATCACGAGCTATTACGATTCCAGGTTTGCTTGAAATTCTTTATATTGTTTGTTGCCTCTGATTTTAGCTACGTAACTTGTTCAGTGTGACACATATTGTTGATGTCAGCATGGTAGCAGCATTATTCTGCAGTTTGACACTCTGCAAGACAGGATTTGGCACCCAGTAGCATGCTATACTCAACATACACAGTTGTGAAGGGACTGGTACCTTGTTGATTATTAAAGATAACTGTACTAAGCTTCGTCAGTTCAGTAGTCAAGATATTGAACTGGTAGAGGTATCTTGACCGTTTTCACTCCTGATAGTCACATATCCATTTTCTGGCCAGGCTCAATCATAAGTTAGATTACCAAGCACATATTTAATATTTAATTTATTTTAATTATATACTAAATGTTTTTAAGTTGTGACCTCTTAACGTATCCCCTCGTAAACACCAGAAAACATATGAGTTTTGTCACACCAAACATTGTAAAATAGTCAAACTTTTATCATTTAAAAATCTATGTTATTATTAAATGAAATATTTTTATTTTATTAAATTACATTATTAAATTATTATTATGTAAAGTGTTTATTAATAGGGCAAAAAAGTGTAATTTTAGCTGTGCTCTTCTGAAAATATTTATATTTTTTACACCTACGTAAGTGTGCTGAAGTTTGAAGTTTATTTATTTATTAACACAATTGACAATGGTATTTTTACTTATGCTTATTCCTGGATAACAGTGAAGCTTATTAGTCACATTTGTACCCCAATGGTGATATAAATCCCGTCATATTTAATTTATTAAAAATTGTCACAGGAAACATTCCAAAGGCACCACCAAGGATCCGGTTCCCTAACAGTGTGGAGGGGCTGAATCAGGAGATTGCAAATCTGGTGTTGAAACCAGAGACAGGGCAACAGGATGAGGATAGAGTGAGTAATCACAGCATTAAAGCTAGTTAGAATGTGGCTTTATTGAGTGAGTATTACAATGTATAACACTTTGTTCTGGTGCATACATGCTTCATAGAATTACAAATGCTGAGTAGCACTGCATGATATTTTGAACATATACTGACACATTTAGGACTATAGCTGACTCAAAAAGCAAATAAAAATTGTCAACAAAATTTCTAACACAATCTCCCAGTCTAATTTCTTTTTCTATGTTTATAATTTCATAGTTTTACAACTGTTCACAAAACTCAATTCTCAATTCACGTATTCTCAATTGGTATTTTTCTGGAAAAGTTTTTCAACAAATTAACTAATTTTTCGCCAGCAAAAGTCGAATAACTCTGATTTTTGGCAATGAAGTAATTATGCATTGTGAGTTTCTCGTTGCCTTAAAATTCGTTGAGTTAGGTGTTATAGAGTTGTGTCTTGCTACGATTTAGGCATACTTGCATAGTGAAAAAATGTTGTAGCTTACCAGAATGCAAGTTTATTAATGGCGTATTATAACGAAGTTTGCAGCATTTCATTTAAACAGTTTTATGTCTAAATTGCGTGGCCTCACATTTTGTCAAATCTCCCTGACTTGTGTAGCCTCATGTTTTATCAAGTCTCCCTGACTTGTGTAGCCTCATGTTTTATCAAGTCTCACTGACTTGAGTAGCCTCATGTTTTATCAAGTCTCCTTGACTTGCATAGCCTCATGTTTTATCAAGTCTCCTTGACTTGCATAGCCTCATGTTTTATCAAGTCTCGTTGACTTGTGTAGCCTCACGTTTATCAAGTCTCACTGACTTGTGTAGCCTCATGTTTTATCAAGTCTCGTTGACTTGTGTAGCCTCACGTTTATCAAGTCTCGTTGACTTGTGTAGCCTCATGTTTTATCAAGTCTCCCTGACTTGTGTAGCCTCACGTTTATCAAGTCTCGTTGACTTGTGTAGCCTCACGTTTATCAAGTCTCACTGACTTGTGTAGCCTCACGTTTATCAAGTCTCACTGACTTGTGTAGCCTCACGTTTATCAAGTCTCGTTGACTTGTGTAGCCTCATGTTTTATCAAGTCTCGTTGACTTGTGTAGCCTCATGTTTATCAAGTCTTATGGATATGTGACTCAACAACCTGTTGGTCTTTCGCTACCCTTTCTCTTAAACCCACTTAACCAGTTTCTTTTGTATTTTTTGTGCAATTTTACGTGTGCAATTAGTTGTTTATTTTGGTTTAAACTGTATTTATCAAAATGTCTATGTTTATATCGACTCAATTTAGCAGAGCTAGTTTTATAATGAATTTTATGATAGGTTTGGGGACCGACTCCAGATGGCCACAGGGCCCCTGTTGCTGAGCTCATTAACAGTATGACGCAGACACCCTCAGGGAATGAACTACTATCAGGGTAAATATCAAAAACTAATTCTGTAGCAATAGGGATGGATTATGACCTTTTGGGGCACCTAGGCTAATGAAATTGTGGGGGCTTTTTTGATGGGCACATCTGTCTTGAATATTTTTCACTCGTGATATACTTTAGCGACATTCATGTACCATGATGTAAACTTATTGCAAAGCCTTTAAATAAACTAGAATAGCTGTCTTTTATTTGTCAATAAACTTGGATTTTCGGACTCCGGACCTACTTTTTAAAAATTGAAATTTTATTTTAAGTTAAATAAATTATTAAATGAAAAAATATTTGTCAGTGCAAAATATTAAAATGCTGTACTCATTTTCCAAAAAAAATGTATTTGAAAATATTTTAGCCGGACCTCTTAAGTTTGAATGTGAACACCTGCAGTCTATTCTAACCTATATGATAATCTGACCCAGTGTAGCAAATAGCAATATTGTTGTGACACTGGCATTTATTCTCTTTGTGTTTTGATCACATTTTTTCCTAGGTACTGTATTGCACACTAGAGCCCAGCATTCAACAGCAATTTACTGGACTTATTCTTTTACTATACACTCCTGTTTGTTTTTTTAATTTTTGTTTATGGATTCCCCTGATTCTTAAGAAAACTTAATTAAAAACGTTTTTCAGAAATATTTTAAGGTAGATTTGTCTGCTATTTTGTAAATCATTTGTGCCTGTCATTTTAATAATTTGGCATTTGCATTAATGTTACAATCTTGACTTGTATTGTCATTTAAGTTGGTAAAGAATCTTGAATTCAGTGGTATAGCTAGAGCTTGTTTGTGTCCGGGGTAAAAAATACATTGTGGCACTCTCTTTGTGTAAGAAGATTTACATTCATAAAATTTAACTTTTATGCTAAGTTATGGAAATAAGCTGATAAAATAATAAAGCACTACATTTATAGTTAAAACACCTTTATTAAATTTTTTTATTTACATAGTTAAAAATCATATCAAATGTTCCGAATGAGCTACTGCTGTCATAATCAGTGGTAATTTTTTATAAACAAACAACCAGTTTATATAGGCAGGGAATACAGTATAGAACATTATGCATTAATTATGTATTCAACAGAGGCCAAATAGGTAATGTAAGTACATAATTAGTACATAATTTATTGTATCAATTTCTTTTCTACTGGTCTGCTTATTCATTACCTATTTGGCTTCTGTTAAATACATAATTAATGCATGTTCTATACTGTAGACTCTGCCTATATAAACTGATTGTTTGTTTATGAAAAATTACCACTGATGATGACAGCAGTAGCTCTGTCGAAATGTTTGACATGATTTTTAACTGTGTAAATTAAGTGTTTATAAAGTTGCGGTATTTTATCTATAAATGTTTTAAGTGCCTGTAATAAAAAAGCACTGTAAGTACTGAAAAAATTTGTTAGTGAACAAGTAAATTCTCCCTGCATGCCTCAAAAGCTATAATGCTCTGAGACTTCTGCAAATATTAACATGTAGGAAAGAATGTGATTATAAATGTATTTCACAGTTAACTCAAGATGTGCACAGAAATTTCGAAAACAAAAAACTATGTAAACGTTACAAAGATTTAAGTTACTGATTAGTGGATCATCTTTTATAACAAATTTTCTGCAGAAGGCACTTTATGCAGTTTTTTCATGGGAAATTAAATTGTCAGGCGATTTGCCTTTTCTGTTCTGATAGAATCAACTTTTCAATGCGCCTTGATCAAAGTGCTGTCCTTTGAAAAGTGCTGTCGGGGTGGACCACTCTATCTGTCAGAGATAAAGTGCAAACTTTTACAGGATGTAAAGGTTTATTTTTCATAAGTCTTATATTCAGTCTACGCTCAGTTAGTGTGTGACTGTCCTGCGACAGGTCACCTACTTATTCTAAAGTCATGCATGCCTGCATATTCTTGCCTTCTGTGCTATTTTTTATTCAATCTACCAAGAAACAGAGTACAAAATATCAAAATTACCAACTGCCAGGTCTTCAAATAAACCGGGATTCTAGTTTGCTGCAGAACCTTATAAATCCATTATTGTTTTTGTGTCGTCTTACTCATGCACGAAATTCACTGTCCATTTCTGAATAATGATTTCAAGTTTTTTTTAATTTGTCGGAGAAAGAAACTTAACTTCTTTGTTCATTAGCAGTAATGGTCCGGGCAGATCTCACTCAATTAGTCCAGGAGTCATACTGCCGTTCATGCTGGAGAATGCCGAACTCGATTATCGCACAACGTCTACTATTAAAGGTATGCAGGCGTTATTTCAAAGTGCAGATTCACAATGTTTTCAGTGCATATATCAGCTGCTAAACAAACCCTGCATTTGATGCTTTTCCTGGGAAGAATAGCTAGTTCAAGTGTGCATTGTACAGTGATGAGAGTACCAGGATAGCATGGGATTTTATTTAGTGCTAGAAATGCACACGAAATGTGCTACATAAAGTCCCTTCCAAATCCAATACACTATCATTTCATCTGTATTGGAGTGTATCAATGTGATCCGAGTTCAAAAAAGTCTTTTTTATTGGTAATAGTTTTAATTCTATAAAGTATAAACAGTGTAAATGATGTTTGCACTCTCTAGAGTTACAACTTCTTAAAACCCGTTTTTCTTCAAACAGAGTTGTGACTGCTTTGCTGAAAAGAAGTAATCAGTGATTTTTAGTTAAACACTGCTATACAGGTAATATCTTTTAACCAGGAATAGTTTGCATTCCTAGGTACTGATAAGCTTTCTAAAAGCTTGCATTTAATTAGGCATTTTTTTGAAGTTAAGTTTCGGTGTTTGCTTTTTTAATTTGATTTCTGGAGGGGATTATATTGCAATTGATCATTGATAATTTGATAGAAACAATTTATCAAATCCATTTATCCAAGCAGCAAAGATGATATGGCATTTCTAGAGTGTTTATGAACAAAACATAATTACTTATTTTTATAGAAGGGGATGCTGGTTGGTCTGGCATGACTTTGTATGGTCGCAGTCCTAAACCTGGAATATTTGTTCCCATTTCGCGGGAGCCGCCTGACGGTTGTGATTCAGAACACATCAAGGTCATTCAAGAAGAAGTTAGGTGAGTGGGTTTCCTTGCATAACCTGTGTAGTGGAGTAACAGCTCAGCTCAATGGATGTTTTTTATTTTTAAATTGACACAGCTCCTTATCTGCACACTGAGGTGAAAACTGAAGTAGAGATGTTAATGGTAACAGTAGGTATCAATATTTATCGATTATCGTATTGATGTGGAAAATTTGCTTTTATCATTATCGTATTAATATTTTTCTAGGAATGTCATTATCGTCAGCTTTAACTAGATAGATAACTTCTGCAACTACACTATGAATTACACTATGTAAATAAATTAATAAACTATGCTTGTTGCAGTAAATCTGCTGTATTTTTTCAAACAAATTTATAAAACAAATATTTATTTATTGTAACAAGTGTGGTTTATTCATTTATTTTGGACCGTATTGCTGCTTATCGCTCACCTTTATTAAAACTATTTCACTTTGCTTTTTCATTTATGCATTGGAATTATGCAAAAAAAGAGTTATTTATAAGGTTGTTCAAGCAATTTTGTTGAACTTAGTTCCTGCAATAGTGGCTATCTTCAATTGGTTTAGTGACATCCGAATGCCAATTGCGGTATTTTTAGAAGCATTTTTCCACTTGCAGACAGTACAGCTCACAAATAAATATATTACATTCGTAATGAATCGATACATAATAATATTTTTCTGTCGCCGCTCACTTATTAAGATTATTTTATGTCGAAACAAAGAGAACTTTCTCATATATTACAGTATCTATACATTAAACCCACAAAAACGCACAGTGTTTCTGTACACTGTGATTAAAATAACCAACCACACATTCAGTTATCATTTTTATCATTCGAAGTGATTTACGTATCGTGTTGCGAATTTGAATAGTTTAACATCCCTAGACTAAACATCTGGGATAGCACGTGCCTATGATTGCCTGCAACACATTAACATTGATATATAGGCAAACATTGTGTGAGGCTTTTCTTGTGCAGAAACAATAAAAACTTAATTGTATTATGTTCATTGTAGGCTTTCACCATATATTGTTCACAAAACTATTGTAAATGTGTAATGTGAAATAAATGACTTGTGAAATTTGTCTTCTGGTCACTGTCTTGCAAAATATCTCGTCTAAATTGCAGTACTCATCCATCCCTGATTGAAATTTGACGTGGGTAATGAAGGGTCAGGCAAAAGTAGTGACGTTGAAAGGGGGACAAGGGTAGAATTAGCAAGAGAATGTGGAGTTGGTATACACAGCTATGAAGGTTTTATAACTAAAAGCCAGGCATTTTAACAGGAAATCTCAGAGTTGCGTTTATAAAATTTTTATTATTGAATGACAATAATAAATTGCTATTATAGACCTCATGATAAGAGTTAGTGAGTTCTCGGAACGATATTTTTCAATTGTAGAACATTTTATAAATGTAATTGTAGAATTTTGTCTAAAAATGAGAACTGCTAATTCCATCATCAACTTCTTATTAAATTATTAAACAGTTTTTAGAATGCAGATTTTAGAAAATGTCTCCAAAAGGATTTTCAAGTAATCCCTTTGAATAATAAATGACATGGTGTATGTCATTTTAGAAAACTTTTTTTGTCAATGTAAATTGACTTTCTGGAATTAAACTTTAATTATGCAGGCAGTCACTGTTTAATTGCCTTTTTTTGGAAATTCACTTTTGCAAACTATTTTAGTAGAGTAACTGATTGCATCTCCGGTAATCTTTCATTGCAGTAATCCATTTTTTTGTTGTTGTAGGCGACCAGTCAACGATGAGATGTTCTACGGAACGATTAAACCAAATGGAGTAGAGCTACGCCCCAGCAGCTCCAGTGCGTTCTGCTCCGTGTCTAAGCATTATATGTACAAGGATAATGTTACTGCTATTGATACCATGTGATCGTAATGCATGCAGTAAGTGCTTCTCAGACAAGTAGTCGATGCATTAGTTTAATATACTACTTACAAATATGTAGAAGCCATCTGCAAAAGTGATAAACTTTCTAGTGCCGATTTTTGTTCGAGATTCTAAGATAATTTTCAGGCACAATAGATACCTACCAGGAATTATTTATTAGAGTTCCTGCCTGGCACATAGTTGTTCCTGTGACTTATGAATGAATAGACAGATATCATTGCATTATTTAGTTGCTGCATTAGTAATTCTCAATTGAGGAATAGTGCGAGAAGTTATGCACATGGTTTTAAACAACCAGAAATGCTCGTTCTAAGAAGTTTTGAGTATGAGCATTTGATGAGCGCAAGAGAACTTTTCCAGTGGTAGTATTGACGTGAGGATTATTAATGCTTGGAATCTCTCATTTGTAAAAATATGTAACTTAGGTATTTTACATATTGCTACAAGTGTAAAGTGTTTAAAGTTGCTATTTTGATGTATTGAAGTTTGCATATCTATTGTATTGTTTGTGTGTGGGAGGTTGAGATACCTCGTCGACCGGACGTAATTAGCTTGTCGTTTTTCCATTTGCATTTTTTGTCGTTTAATTGCAATTAAGGTTTGCGTGCCGAAATACGTTCGTTTCGGTAATTCGTTTATAATTAACGATTCTTTTTCGAGATTACGTTTGCTTTTTTCTAGTATTTATTGCCTAAGGCGTAAGTTGTTGTTAGACTATTGAATTGTGTGCTTACCCTGGTGAAGACTTTGCCACGGTTGGTCGTGCTTAACAGGCAAAATTAAATACAACTTTTCAATGCTCGGCCGGGCATTATTTTTTAATATCGCCTGTTGCATTTTCACAAGCTTGGTGAAGTCTGTATTGTATTTATTTTTTCTGGCAGCAACGCAAAGACTTGGTGTTCTAAAAAAGATCTGCTTTTTATTTTGCAAATTAGTTGAATGCTGTTACATGGTTGCTTCATTGAACTGTTTGAACACAGTTACTTGGCCACCCCATTCTGTGCAATAGCTTTCGTTTCATGTGCAGCAGTGCACAGATGAGAATGTAGCACAAGTACCGTATATACTCGCATATAAGCCGAATTTAGAACTATAAAATACAATACTGAAATCAGGGGGTCGGCTTATATGCGCATGAAACAAAATGAACACAAGGACAGACACTAATGCCAATTTTGCAGCCACACATTTTCATCGCTATCTGACTCTTTATTTGGTTGTGTGTCACCAGTGGTGTATTGGAGGGAGATCGTGGGGGATCGCCGTCCACCCACTTTTGTTTAGAAAAAAATCACATTTCAATAAATGTCTGCTTTTTGTATTCATTAGATAAAAAATATTAAAAATGTATACGGGTTTAATATTAAATCTACCATACTTGTTTTCATTTTTTCCAATAATGATAGCCAATAAATATGAAGGGTTCACTGCTTCCACAGGTTGGTGTACACGTTTTCTGAACAGACACTCTATAAGTTTGAGACAGAGAACGAAAATTGCACAAAAATTTGACGATGAGGGTGGTAGTGACAATGATTTTGAAGGTTTCTAATTATTTTTAAGAACACTACGTTAAATTATAAACAGAAATGCTATAATTTTTTGTGAATAAATAGAAAACAAAATATTTTCTTCTTTTTTCATATCAAAATGTATAATTTCTTCTATTTCTTCTAGTTATGTAACATAAAAGTAAGCATTTTACATCTTTATAGTAAAAAATTTCTATGAACCAAAAATACCCAATTAACAAAATGTGACAAAAAGGGATCAATTTTGTTGATTGGGTATGGAGTAAAATTAGACAAGTTGATGGTCGGCTTATATACGGGTTTTTGCAAAAACTGGCCATTTTAAAGCAGCTTTAGGGGGTCGGCTTATATGCGATGTAGGCTTATATGCGAGTATATACGGTAATCAAAAAGTGATTCGATTTAGTTGCAGTTTTTTCTCAAAAATCGAGCACCTGTACTTGTGCTTCTGTGCGCTTTTGCAAATAAATGAAATCACGCGTTATGGTGCTGAACAAGAAACTTTTCAACTTAATATTTTGTCATAATAATACCCAAGTACGGTCTTGTGATAGCTGCCATTTCAACTATAATGTTTTTTTCATAAAATTCTGTTATTCTCACTTAAAGTAATATATCTTAAACTGGCGTATATAGTAATTATATGAGAATGTGCATTATTACTGTATAAGTCAGGAGTTGTAGTTCTTGTGTAAATCTGTTTACAATGTAACGGATAATAAATTGCAGCAAGATTTTATGGTTGTGTTTGGAGTTTTTTAAATTGCAAAGGTACCTCTTTATTACAACTCTGCAGGCACGACTATTAAACCACCCTACCTCTTGTGATTTAGATAGGTTTTACCCAAATCCTAGTGTGGTTAGTAAGCTATTAGCATTAAGATCTACCATACTCAGATAGTAAGCTATTAGCATTAACAAGATCTACCGTACTCAGATAGTAAGCTATTAGCATTAACAAGATCTACCGTACTCACATAGTAAGCTATTAGCATTAGCAAGATCTACCATACTCAGTAAGCTATTAGCATTAACAAGCTCTACCATACTCACATGGTAAGCTATTAGCATTAACAAGATCCACCGTACTCACGTGGGGTAGAGTATAGTGCTCGACGTAAAATGCAAGGCATTCAGGCTAAGCCCTCAACTTTCAAATTATTTTTGGTCACATTTGAGCTAGCTGACTATAATAGCCATACTTTTTTAAATACGTGAGTGAAAGATTGCCACATGAGGCTAATGTAAATTATGTGAACCACGGTAAAAGTTTGATTTTTAAGTTTGGCAAAAAACAGTATGCTAATTTAACAGGAAAATGAGAGAAAAAGAGATGCAAATATAAGAACAGCTATTTTGACACATAGTACCTAAAACTAACATTTCTTTCCAAAATGATACAAACTCACTACACTGAAATACCAGTCAAATATAAGAGTACATGTAGATTAGACTGCAGACTTTTAAAGCAAATTACCACAATTAGGGTTTATCAAATGTTACTTCGGTGAGACTGAAACAAGTTGCCCATCTTAGATGTAAGAAAATACGAAATCCAGGTGATCAACCTAACTAGAACATGTCTGACTAGTTATAAATATGCATTGTTGTTTTGATAATTAAACAAGCACACAGTAAACAGAGTATGAACTGAGGAAATCAATTGCAGGCCTCTGTAAAAAGCAAATTCGATGGCCAAGGACAACTTAAAAATTTTTATCTACAATTCATACAAGTTGAATAAATAATACACACATGAAGATTCACTGTAATTGTTGTATATTACATTATTGTATTACAGGCTAGCACAAATTCATTTTATTAAAACATTCCACTTGCGCTGCATGACAAGAATTACAGACTTCATTAATAGGCTTCACAAGCAAGATAAGAAAAATCTAATTCTTACTATGTCAGCTGAAAAGCTGAGCTGTACACAAACAGATTTAAAATATGGCTGAAAATTATTAGTTGAGTGATACATTAGAATATGTATATGCATCATTACATATATATATTATAGATAGTTTATTTTGAAAGACTTGCACAGATTCAAAATGCAAAGCTACTAACTATAGTTTTAAGAATCTTTTAATGGTGCTAGTATCAATACATTAAAAATGCATGATGTTGACCTTAAAACTTCATAGATCTATGAAACTACACTGCTATGCACATTCATGTACTACTTTTCTAAATTAACGACAGGCAACACAGAAAAGAACAATAGCATTCGTACTGGAACAAATATCCTCATTGTTTAGTAATAATGCTTGTAGACACATCAATAACGGTTCCTCAGTACACTTTTACACCTACCATTGCATGTCAGAAAATTCACAGTTTTACAGTTTCATCACCTATCAGTCAAGTATGCTGTACGTATCATCAAGCTGTTATCCACACGCAAGCACAGTGTACAAAATTTGACATGGTTATTAGACTAGCTAGAGTGATAGAACAGTAAGCCACACCACTTTTAAATTACCAGAGTGCAGCTCGCACCATTTTCAATCTGTTTTACGTTAAATTAAATGTTGACAAAAAAGTAGAAAAAACTACTTGTAGTTGGCTCTTAGACTGTGATGCATTCCTTTAACAAGTGCAAAGTTACTTATTGAGAATTGATAGAATGACGATACAGATCTAAAGAATGAAACGTGTCAACTGAAGCCAGTAAATTTGCTACTTATTTTTAACAGATGCATCAGTTATTGCCAAAGCTGGTGAATGCGGACACGCATTTGTAACAGGCTGTAGGGGTGAGCATCGAATGTTCAAATTTCATTTGAAATCGATTCAAACTTTAAATTATAGATTCGAATGATTCAAGACTGCAACTGCATGCATTCTTTATCATTAAAACATTTGAAACATCACGCAATCAGTTTAGCTGCACAATCTTTGCAAGACAGCTTTTTATTAAGGATTCCAAAATCTTTAAAACTGAACTCGAATTCAAATTGGACTTGGAAAATTTAAAACTTGGTTAGATTCAAGTTTGGAAATAAATTCGATTCAATTCGAGTTCTCTATCTGGTAAATGTTTACCCCTAATAAGCAGCTACATGTCTTTGCACTTTGATCCCTCTTCAGCCTCCTAAATTCCAAGCCATTCAAGGTGTTTGCGACTTTTATTGCAAAAAAGTGGTAGCAGTCGCCAATCGGCTTGCTCAAGGTAGACTAGCCTCTAATAGTTCAGTGATAATTTTATTAGCTAGCAACACCGAATGCTGTAAGTAGTCTTGCTACTGTATTTTGTTCAAGGTAGTGACATATGAGGAAAAACACCATGTTTGATGTAGATGGTTATAAGCAGGTGCTCTAAACTGAATGACATTAATGAAAAAATGATAAGAAATACATTAAAATTACTATCATAATTACATTCTATTAATAAAATTGTGACTTGCGAATGACTGGCTAAATGAATGTCCAATCACAGAAGTACTATGTACACCATTTGCCTTGCTTTGTTCAGTGGCATCCTTATAATTCAGCCATCTGCTGTAACTGGAAATACGAAATCGTGTGATCTTTTGTGAAATTTCAGTGCCTTCAGTAGGGCAAAGGTGGCACCACAAGTCTCGCAGTAAAATGGCAAGTCTGAACTATGCTTGCTGGAAAAATGCTTCACCATCATGTCTGGCCGATAAAAGGGGGCAGCGCATATGTAGCAAATGTACGGTTTTTCCCCAGTGTGAATTCGCTGATGCGTCACCAGATGGCATTTTTCTGTAAAGTCTTTCCCACAAGTGCCGCAAGTGAATACTCTCTTTTCCTCCGTGTGAATCTTGAAGTGTCGGTTAAGCGAGCTTTTAATGCTGAAGCTGGCTGTGCACAATGTACACTTGTAAAACTTATCTGTATCCGTGTCCGTGTTACTCAAATGATGGGGGTCATACAGAGATTCTATTTCATCTGGGTTGCCTCCAATATTATGTTGCGACTGCCTGTGATTGCACAGTTCAGACTTGTCACGAAATGTTGCATCGCACACGTCACACTGCAGCATGTTATGCTGTTTCATGTGCGATCTTAGCAGACTTGGATGCGTGAAGTGCTGAAAGCATATACTGCAAGTAAACTTGGAACCATGTGTCGAAGCATGCGCTCGCCTATGTATCAGCAGTGCGTTTCGGTTCTGGAACGTAGCGAGACAGATGGGACACTTGAACTGATTTCCTCCACCATGGACAGATGCTTTGTGAACCAGCAGTGCCGCTGCTGTTGAAAATAGAGAAGTGCAGACGTCACACTTGAATTTCTTGTCCCTGCAGTGGCGCTTCAAGTGGCTGCTGAGATGATACGAATGCACAAAAGCCGCTCCGCAATACTGGCAAACGTGGGGGCGCTCACCACTGTGGATCTTAATGTGTCTATTCAGAGCATATCTCTGGGCGAATATTTTGCCACAGATTGGGCACTGATGATTACTACTGAAAATCCTCGACATTGCAAAGCTTGCAACTGTGGTGTCTGTTATGCTAGCACTGCAAGATTCGCTGCCTAATCCAACTACAGAATCCCCTTCATAGCAAGCGGCCATAAGAGTTCTACCAGATTGGTTAATGCTTTTGCCATTGTTTGTAATACTGCCGACAGAGCAGGCTGTATTATCCACTTTTTCTTGGAAGTTTTCCTCAGACGGAGTAGTAACAACAGGATCTGTACTACTTAATGATGTTCCCTTATGCTCCTCAGCATTGCTGCACATTGTTCCCGGGCAATTTTCAGGGGTGAAATTCTTATTCTGTTCGTTCTGGGAATGAGGGACAAGACTTTTAGATTCATAATTCTCTTTGTTCACGTGACATTCAAGAACGTCTGGAGAAACATTCTCTAAATTTCTCACATCGCAGTCACTCAAATTTTCGCCAGCAAAAATGGGTTCAGACTTAATAAGAGCGGCAGGCAGTTCATGTGAATCTGCTGCCTGATAGAAGTCAGACTGGTCATTTCCTTGGCACAAAAGGATCTTACAGTGACGAAGCTGTGAGTGAGTTGTGAAGCTTTTTTCAGACATAAAGCATTCGCTGCATGCTGTACATTTGAAATACAAGACACTAGTGTCATTCTCCATGGTAGACAACGAATTATGATGACTCAAAAACACTGTGAAATGCAGACAAACTGCTGAGCCGGCATTTAAATGTACTGATGTTAACACTTGATGTTAAACCTAAAATAATGGAAAAACAGTTTAGTCTATTATCAAAAATTTAATAATCATGATCACTAGAAAATGGGAAGATATTATATATACTGTTTAGCAAAATAATATATTTCCAAACTCCAAAAACCAAGCTCTCAGAGATCCGTAACATTTTACTACCGTTATTTAGCTGAGTCATACTTTAAACCCCATCACTCGCTTGTTGTACATCTTGTCCTACGGCATGTAAATCAGTGGTGTAGCTAATAGGGAACAAGAGGAGCAACTGCTCCTCCTAGCACATTTTCCAAGATTGGTGTCTCTTCAACAATTTTTTAAACTCTAGTTCACTTGTATAATAAAAGTCGAATCTCTTTTTATTTTTTTATCACATAGTCTTGGAAGAATTTTCTGGAGTCATTACTTTAGTTGACTGCAGGCCTCTTGTGTTTTTGAAATGAGCGCACATTTACACAACTCATTTGTCAAGGTTGACTAAATTAACCAAGGATCAAATTGTCCCAAATCTAATTATTGCAATATATTCTTGTCACACGTTGATACTGTCCATTGTGGCATAGATAAATGTATAATTGATTTATGAAATTTTTATTGTGTTTTAATTTTACATACAAAAGAACAATTACGTACTTCCTTTAAGGCTATATCTTGATTGTGTTTTGATTTTAGACACAAATTAAAATGTATAATCAGTGTGTTAAAATTATTTTATAAAATTTTTTATGTGCTTGCTCCATCTAACTTTAGAACCTGACTATGTCCCTGATATAAAATTTAGTTTATGAGCTCTAGTAGCTGGTGATTTCTGTCCAGATGGCTCAGTAGCTAGCACTTTTAGTTCAACCTTGCTCACACTGCTCAGTTTGAACATTTCTTTAACGAGATTAATTGAGATGTTTTGATTTATACTATTGCGGAACTTCCTCAAATGATATAAGCGGAGAAAAAACGGCTTATTAATATGGTCAATGGAATATGGAACTTAATATAGGCTTGTATTTGTGAGACTCCCAGCAAGTTAGCGGACGGAGTCAAGCAAACTAGACTGTTGTATGATGAGGAAGCTGTAGCCAACGTGTTAGTGGTGAAGCGAAGAGGTGGTAATCCACGAGGTGAGCTGCCAGCAGGTCTCGGAACTTGGTGGAATCAAACGACGGATTATATGGTATGGATCGATAACACATGGAATGGAATGGAATGGAATGATGTAGTTACATTTACAGTATGGAGTGATGAAACCATGGTTATGGAATGGAAATGGAACCGTGACGCAGTTAGCGCCTGGACTGGTGCTCTGACGTGGTAAACCCGGTACCGGTATGCCTGTAGCCTCGTATACACTTGTACAGTTTTGCTTTAATGATCTGTGTACAGTTTTTTCATGTGTATTATATTTGCAATTAAATGAAGCAATTGAATTTAATGCCTAGCTTATTTAGATTAACTGAGATTGTCGATCACTAATTTTTCCTAAATATTGCATCACAACAGCAACGATGGTACACGTTAGGGAATTAACACAGAACCCATAACACGCGCTTTAGGAATATCCATGTTTCGGCTCATCACATCTTTAATTCGATGGTTAATAAAAATTAATTTCTTTTGTGAGGTGCACTTTTGAGGCTAACTAAATAAATAGGTTCGCAATCCTGACAAAAATAATCAAGAAATATAAGTGCACCATCACAGCTTGTAAGTCACACTATATAAATCATTCAGTTTGTCATGACTTCTTTACAGTTTCCTCGTCTTTGATTACAATTTTAACTGCAATAATTCATTAACAAACATTATAGCTCTTCTTAGTTGATATATTAACGAATTTATTGCTTGATTTATATATTTTATTTTTATTTACTACAGTAAGTCCTCGCTTAATGATGTTAATGCGTTCCAGCAAAATGTGACGTTACGTGAAAAGCCACGGCTTCCATAGAAAGTAATGTAACAGAATTGGGACATGTTTCAGAAGCAAATATCAATGCTGCTTAAACTAAATTAAATGTTTTATGAGTTTATTCATATTTAACTGCCTTCCGCTTGCTTGACAGCACCTGTCTTTCTAACCACTACTTAGCAGACTGTTTCTCTTTCATTAACCTTGAAGCCCAATGCAGTAAGTGGTTAAACACTGCATTGAGACAATTTTGCTCAGATACTTATTGCTATGGCAACAGATTGTAGCCAAAATTTCGTTGCATAAACACTTAATTTGCACGCATGTGGCTGGAGGTGTATAAATTGTAAACACATCTTGCTTGATACAAACAGCTAGCATTACATTTTAGCAGTCATTTGGGAGGCAAAAACATATTAATTGTACAACTTTACATTACTTGTGCATTTTTAGAACAGAAAGACACAAAAAATACTCTTAATGTTTCAAATTAGGTAACAAATTTGTTAATAAAATAAAAATTGCTTTAACCAAAGTAAAAACAAATCGTTGTTAAAACGACATTAAGTGAGAAAAAGGAGTTAAATGTTCAGCGTCGTTAAAAGGAAACATCGTTAAATGAGGAGTCGTTAAGTGAGGACTCACTATATTTCGCTTTTATTTTATTTATTTCTGCAGAATTCAAGGTGCATACGATGTTCAAAATGGTCGTTCTGATCATTCAAATTGCAAAATTACACAGTAAATTCATTTGCTAGCAAAATGGGCACAAAATTTATCACAATTTTATAGTTACATTGTAACGGTAGCAAAAATACTCTATGAATTTTCTCCTAAATTTTTAGCCCAGAAAAAAAACTTCCGTCCACCACGTTCGATCGTGATTGATCACTACTATCTCCTCTGATCGACGGTGTCCGGGAAAATTACTTGCAGCACAATGTGGTCACCTTACTACTCAGGCTTCCAAGTGACTAGCTTGCGCATGTGTATCTCATTTAACATCCATTTTTAACTGTACGACTATGTAACAACTATATTCTCCGATAAAGTCTTTTTAAATTTCTAATGTTCAACCTACCCGTTACAGTAGCATCCAGCTGCAACAAGAACAAGAAAATTTTAAGCTAATTGACAAGGCAGACATATTCAATTGTAGCGCCACCTGTGACCTGCTTGGAAATTAAAGTAAACTTAATGCACGAAAACTCAACCGTAGACTCAACTGTCCAATAAAGAAGCACGCCCTTTGTCTAAATCTAGGCGTAGGAGTGAGCATACTCTACCAGAAAACAAATTCGAATCAAATCGAATTTGCGACTTTCGAATTCGAACCGCATCGAATTTCAGTATTTCGAATTCGAATGCACCCATGTTAAATACAATTTGTCCAAATCACATCTAAACTTACTCTTTATTATTCTTCAGTCTCTCCTTATTTAAATTATGTTAGTTCCCTTTGTGGAGCTACGTACATGAAAAATCTTCACCCTTTGCATTGTCTTCAAAAAAATTTCTTCGTTTATATTTCGATTAAATAAATTCATTCCAGTATTTAACTCTTTCTTAATACAACGTAATATCTTGTCTATTTATAACATACTGTTTCATAATATTGCACATTTTTATGTATAAAACATATGGCAAATTATTACCCAAGTTCTTCAAAAATCCTATCAAAGTGAATGCAAGATTTCATAATACACACTTTAATCAATACTTTCTTCCATAGTGTCTGCACAAATGTCCCTAAATATTTCATTTCTTTTACTGAGCCATTAATTTGGAACTATCTACCTAATTATATAAAATTGGAACATAGTATTTACAAAAGCCCCAAACTCTTTATTATGGACCATACTACAAACATTTATAATCTGCGATGTTTCATATCACACCCAAAGAAGATTAAGAATGGACTGCACTCTATAACAAGAAGAAGTAAAAGAAACTTTGTAGGTGGATGGACATAACCCGACTCCTCTCAACATACGTAGTTGTGTGCCTTGCTGATTTATTTACATTTATTACTTTCTTAGCTCTTGCGAATCTAATTTTTTTACTTTTTTATTTTTATTTTTTCTCTCACTTTTATAATTATTGCATTTTTCATATCCTTTCATTTTTCATACTCCCTTTCTTCCCATTAACCACTTTTTACTCTTACACCTACACTTTTGTTTCTATTTGCCATATTGGGCCTGATCTTTACAAGTTTTTTTTTGGACAGCCCCAATAATCCATTAATCAATTTTATTATTTATATGCTCGCTTCTTTTAATTCGGTATTTTGTGTTTTCACCATATTTATGTATTATTTTCTAAATGGCTAATGGAATAAAAAGAAACTAAAATTAACTAAACTAAAAAAACCCGTTCGTCAAATTCGTTTCGAACGTTCGATGCTCATCCCTATTAATAAGCACTTACTTCATTAAATTGTTTGTTTTGAATTAGATGTTTTAATGAAACCTAACTGAATTTAACTTGAAATTGTAGCAACGACAGAACGCGTCCGAGAAGAATTGCCATATTGAGAGAGCGTTTGTTCCACCAAAATATGGTAAAATTTTGTAAAATTAAAAACATTTGTTATAAATCACCCGTGCGTTGTCCACTAACTAGGGTGGATGATCCTTCTGTCTAAAACATAGTTGCTGAAAATGGTAGTCAGTCATTGCTACAAGAGAAGTTGTCTTTTTATACTTGCCTGAACAAGGTGGGCAGCTATAAAATTATTGCCAAATATTAGTTCGCGTGCGTGTGTGTGGTGTCTGTCTGTTTGTCACTAGGTTTCTTATTTAAGACAATGTCTATAGCTTGAGTGTAGGTTTTAGTCAGGATATTACTGTACAGACATTTTAGATTTTGTCAGTGATATATTCTTCAAATAGTGGCCAATGGTTATTTTGTTTTTTCTGTAGGCCTAGTTTGTGCTCTACGGTGTGAAGTAGTTTTCTGTAAAGATGAGCATTCATGCGTATGAGCTAGTACCTGTCATTGAGAGCCTAGGTGAGTCTCCTGTACCGCCTCTTCATGGCAATACGAAGACAAAACAGTCAAAGTCACAGGTAAATTTTAATCAGAGTACTATAGCATGATTAAGTTTGTCATGCAACATGTTATATTTAGGTAATGTAATATCTATTGATTTATTTATGTTATTTTGTTTATTTTATTTTATACTATTTTATTAAAAAGTATAATCTAATAATTTTTAGCGGTGCTTGTCTACTTTCTTAGTACAAATTGATGCGTAAACTTATTTAACTTAAGTCTGATTGCCTGTCTAATTAATTCTGCTGCTGTATTGTATGTGCTGATTTTAAAATTAATCTTGTATATTTGTATCGTGTGCAATAAGTTTTCACTTGATGATGATCATTTTTTGCAAAATGCTTTGGGGTAAATGAAGCCATACTTTCAAAAGAAATAATGTATAAATATGTTGTCTGGCATTTCACTTAAGAGTCAGTCTATGTTTGGCTTCCTAATTACATTTTCTTCAGTTATACACCATATGTTTTTGTAATTTTACCGCAGTTACTATAGACAAATTTTGCATGAAATTACTAGCAACTTTCCGTAGCTGTTCCAAATTATTTTCCGCAGTTTTTCATACAGTGTAATAGCAGTACATACAAGCAGTGCTTTTTGTCATACAAATGCAATGCAATCATAACCAGAACATTTTTATGTGAGATTCACCATAAAAATGAAACATGTCAACTTCATCAAGAATTCTATAATTTATTTAGGTTTAATATTATAACTGTTAATATTAGTAATCTTACCTCATCAACTTTCACATACAGTAGTCACCACTTAATAGACTCACGGTTAATAGACTCCATCTCTTAATTAACTCAAAAACGTCTGGCTTCGATTCTATTCAAATATACATAAAAACTATCGGTAATTGACTCAAATAACTTCGCTTAATTGACTCAACATTTTTCCTTCACTTACTTAAAATAAGATATTTTTTATGTGCCCAAACAGCCTTTCCTACTTTTATGTCATCTTTACTTCCCTTTTGTGCATTATACATGTAGAAACAATCATGTTAAGTACCGTTTTGTTGGTAAACAGGTACGTTTATCTTGGGCTAATAGGCTAGCGTAGCCGTTTTGCTTTGAATTTGTTACCCGCTCGCTCCTCTGCAATTAACCTCATTACCCAAACAATTTCTGGAAGCTAAACTTGCCTAGCGGTTTCCTTTTCATGGTCTAGTTGCAAATCACACTTTCAGGCTTAATGAATTAACAGTCAAAGATGTACAGTATAATCAGCCTGTATTCCTTTTGACTTACAAGTGTAAACATCGTACAGCAAATAAGAGGAATGTAAGTGAACAGACGATTCAGCTCTGTTTTAGTCACGCACAACAACAGATTTTCAACGTTTTTACAATTACGAGAACTTTGTGGGCCAACTTCTTCACGAGAAAATGAAGCAGCTAACTTTGAAGGAATTTTTGTAATTTTTGCAAATAAATAGACTTGTGTGATTTGAAACAGTACACTTTAATTTATTGTTAATTCATTTACATAAATTAATATTTTAAAATGTTTTTTTTTTCTAATTTTTAACTACACAAAGGAATATAGGCATTACTTTGTTTCTAAAATTGATTAAAAGCCTTTGCAGTGCATAATAAGCTGATGACTCATACTTCTATAGCAGTAATAATACACCTATTGGTTAATAGGTTCAATCAATTGGGTCAAAACACGTCGGTCCCAAAATGAGTCTATTAAGTGGCGACTACTGTATTTGGTATTAAATCTGTAACTAAACATGATCAAATTGTTATTATATTTCACGTAGGGTACACAATTAATGCAACCAAAAGATTCTGTCATAGAAATTAGTCAAAATTCAGAACTTTAGCAATACTTTGTTTAAAAATCTGCTACCTTATCTAGAGTATAACTGTAAATTTTCTATGATGCTTAATTATCAATTCTATGCATACCGTATTTTGTAATTTTCTATGTATGTACAAGCCTGGGGAACAAATCAGTTTTCATAGGCTATTCACTTTAGCTTTACAATATGATGAAATAAAAAATACATTCATAAAGAATTTAGACGTTTATAGTCAGGTGGGAAAGCTGCATAATTTCATCTTCATAAAAGGTGTGTTTATTTGTATGTAAGAATGTTTGTTATGTATTATATTTTGTTATTTTCAGTTGGAATGCTTGGAGTCGAGTGGTAACCACATATATATCGGAACTAGTGACGGGTAGGTTAACTATTAGAAAATGTCGATTTCTGTTTTAGGTAAATTAATTTGTTTTTGTCACTACGCAAAATCATACTGTTGCAAAATAAAAACACTTAATCTTGATGACTGTAGTGGGATTTCAAGGTAACTAGATTTGCTGTAAAAAGGCAGTTTCCTATCCTTATTATGGAATTATTTTATCTACCAATTAATGCTGTTAATGCAATACGACTAACCAGATGACAGTCAATTAAAATTAGCTTTCAAAGAAGCACTGCAGAAAGAAAAGAAACTACAAGGCTGACAGCTGCTGACTTAAATCAATTTCATCCGAAAAGATCGTATCGAACATGGTATCTTATTTAGATATCAAAAATACAAAGACAGGTTGCTGGTGACAGAGCAGCATGGTCAGAAGTGACTGCAAGGGTCATGTCAAAGGATGTGTGACTTCAGAGATGATGATGATAATGCAATTCAAATTAATGTTCTTGTTGCAAAAGTTGAATAATGTATCTTCACGTAATGTGTTGGTTTGAAACAATATTTTTACTAATTCTTTTGCGAACGTTCCTCGCTTTTTGCATGTATATGTTCTGGTTCTCAGTAGTTTATTTGATATGACAAGCACAGTGACCGTAATATGTTGCCATTGATATTGTATAAATATGTGCTGCCCCAATCTCCTATAGTTTATTTTTTACATTTAATCCTTGCAAAGATGTATTGCTTTTCTGAGTGCTGTAACTATTTAATAGATTGACTTGCTAATTGTCTTACTTACTTATTGTGTAGCTGCGTGTTCGACTTCAGTTTTGTTGAGAAGAAGCGGGAAGGCCAGATTTTCTACGAATGCCGCAAAGAAAGGCAAAAATTATTTGCACAGGTAATTATTTATTAATAGTTATTTTTAGTTCTCAGTCCTTTAGTGGTATATTATCATATGTATTGAATACTCTATTGTGTGGAAAACATAGAGTAATTTAGATGTATTTATAAAGATCTCAGTTTCCCAATAATAATAACTTAAAATAACTTAAATATATTTTGCTTCAGTTATAATGCAAAATGTCACTCATTGATTTTTGGAATCAGACCTTCTGTAGTTTCTAGAGTTGGTTACAGAGATGTTACCGGAACGAAAATAAAAAAATGAAGTAGTATTAGTAAATAGCTGACCTTCTTTTTTCTCCTAGAAGTTAAAAACCGCTGAAAAAATCATGGCTAAAATAGTTCAACAAAATTAAAAATATCATTTATTTAAGTTTTTGTACTATTTTTAGTACTTAGCATGCTTTTTACTGCAACGTGGTTTGTCCTCAATGCTGACGACTGAGAAGCTTTAAGATCTCCAGGCACAATCACCCGAAATGACAAAGCGTCATTTGAATAAAACCAAGTTTAATTTTATAATTAATGAGATATAGATAAGAAAATATTTACAACATTAAATTTGTTAATTTTTTTGAAGCATCATGATCTTTAACTACAAACATTGTTCTACGTTTTGGTTAAGATTTTTGCCTAACTACCTCATCAAGTTTGTGCTAGAGCAAATAAAATCAAATAAGCAAATACAAAGTATTTTACTTATTTCAGAATTTTGTTGTTTTCAGTTTTAATAGTAGTTGGTTTTGCAAAAATGCTTTCTCTTCAATTTTATTTTGGTATCGGTTTCCTATGTTTTATAAATTTCGGTTTCAGTATGTAATCTCAATTTCGGTAGCATCCCCGGTTGACTGTGCTCTATACTTGCACGTTTTAATGTCTTACAAACATTATTTCAGAGGAGACCCATAGACTTGCTCAAAACTGCCTCGGCTCTGGACAGAATTCTAGTGCTCACAGATGCAACCGTATCCATGTTGAGTATGATCGACTTGGAGGTGATTTATAATCCCTTTTCACATTAATAAAACTGTTGCATGTTCTGCAAAATTTCTGATTGACTGCCGGAAGAGAACCGTTTATTTCTAGTTTACGAACGTAACTGGTTATGAAGAACAGGAGTGGTTTCATTCGTTTCTGACCCAGACATTGGCTTCCTTTTCTAGTTTACGTAGTGAGGTGTATTTATGCAAAGTAATTTGCTGTAACTGTGTGTTAGTGCATCACTTTTCTGTTAAGCTCATGATCGAAAGCTTGTGTACAACAGGGACATAAGTCTAAGTCCAACAGTTGCCAATCATGCTCCAAAAGTTCCCCAAGTAGTCGTAAAGCATTTGCGGTTGTCCAGCTTTCTTGCCAAAAAGTTTCTGGCTTTGGCAAATTTTTTTATAAAGTTTAGAGTTTGTCGTTGGAGTCGCAAAAACTTGTGACGTCGCCAAAAGTTCTCCAAATTGTTGTAAAGTTGTCTGTGCTAAACCTGCGCAAATATGTGATGTTCATCAACAATTTCAAAAGCTACAAAAACTTGGAGAACATTTTAAGACGCTTTTGAGAATGCTGCGACGACCTTACGACTGTCTTTCAACATTTTGGTGACATTTTGGAGAACGTCGGTTGGCCCGCACTTCTTTCCTTGAAAATTTCCGGAAGTGATCACAAAAATACTCGTGCGAGTCATACAACAATTTGCCATGTCACATCTGACCCACAGAAGTCGCCAAACATGTGCAAACTTATGCAATTTTCTGCAAGAAAAGGGTGACAATCACACAAAATTATTTAGAACTTTGCTCTATTGTTTTGCGACAAAACACAGTCATAGAAATGTTTTGGTGACTGTTCTACTTGGAAATTTTTTGAACATAGGAAAAAAATTCACGGCCCCTTGATAATTTGGCTTTATTATTACTTAGTTTTGTTGATTACTGTAGCTGTATTAATTTTTCATTGTTTGATTATTTGATCTGATGCAGGGGGTGCCATCAGCAGGCAGAATAAAAGGAGTTGCCTGGTTGTGCCTGAATGAAAATCCAGATGCAAATAATCCTTTCAGCGTACAGGTAAGATAATTACTATTTGCCATTTAAGGAGCAAACAATAAATGTTAATAACTAATAACTTTAGCTTATCCTCATAAGGTACGAGGAACATCTGGGTGGTCACAATGCATACTTAGCAACAAAAGTTAAGTGCTAATCAACAGATGGATAAGTAAACAGCTTATTGCTGTTGGTCAGTTTCAGCCGCCTGCTTATTTCTTGAAGGAAGATGTTTACAACTTTGCACATGGCTGAGGCACTTCTGTTGGTTCACTTGTTCGTTTTAGAGACTTATCCTTGATAATAGGTGATCTATTTTTCGCAGACGCATTACTACTCTTTGGGCACATACAAATTTTAATTGGTTGAAGGAAAAATACTGAATCAGTTATGCGGAGTTATTTGAGTCAATTACTGACAATTTTTATGTACATTTGAACAGATGTGACCCGTATCAGACAGTTTTGAGTCAATTAAGCGATTGAGTCCATTAACCACGAGTCTATTAAGCAGCGCTTATTAATTGTGCAAACTATTTGCAGGAGAAAAAAGGTTTATATTCACGAAAATCTCTGTGTTGTGCATTCGAGCAAATTCATTTGCTGTAATTTGGTTTTTAGATATGTGTAGCAATGAAAAAGAAAACACTTCAGCTTTATGTAGCGACGGAAGACAAGATAATTCACGAACGTGATATAATTTTGCCCGACTTTCCGATAAGTTTGGTAGGTCATTAAACTTGTAATTGACACATATACAGGCAAGAAGTTGTTTTTGTTTTTTGTTTGCTTTGTTGGAGTCATTTGTAAAGTGAAGTCATTTTCTTATTGCTTTATTATTCTGTTTCACGTATTTTGCTGTTTTCTGAGTAGAGATATATTCTTTAATTTTTTATGCTTGTACACTGCTTAAATGCATTAAAGTGCCTTTTCTCACGTATTACTTTACTTATCGACTGCTCACTGTGTGTGAAATTTGCTTAGCCAGTGTTTGCTTTAGATGCAGGTCACAAATGTAGAGTTTTGTGGGGAAGGAGCGACAGGATCATGCCTTCAGTGCTGCTAAAGGCAGTTTATATTTCACCGTTCATTTTTACAAAAATAGTGTATAAATTTTAGGACAATAAGAGAAATGAGATGCGAATAATTTCTAGATCATTAATTTCTAAAGTCATTACGATAGCCCGCATTTGAAACCCAATGCAACTGAAGCATTACTTATGGTAAAATCTGTGGCTTAAGTTTACAATTCTTACACACATGAAATTAGTCCGTGAAGTGGATTAGGGTTAGGTTGAGGGTTAGGCTTGGTTTAGTGTTAGGATTAGGTATAGCATTGGGGTTAGTGTATTTAAATTGTGTAGGCAATGGTAAATTCCTTCCACTCCTATCTACTGTGACTAATATTTCTATTGTTTCTTATTGCAAATGCATTACTGTCTCTTGTAGGCGATGGATGGTGCTAATATATGTGTTGCTTTGTCTGATCAATATATCGTAGTAAATTATGAAACCAATGTTATGCAAGATTTGTTTCGTTACGAAGCCGAGTCTACGTTACCTTTGATTAGACGAATTGGACAGGTAATTCAGTAATTATGTAGACGTGTTTAAACGTGACGTTATTTGAAAGCTAGCCAAAACTGTACAAAATCTTTTGCTCGTAAATGTACAAACAATGATGTGCGAACATTCTACATAGTTCTTTACTGTCTTTGCGCTTTAATAGGTTGTTAAGTACTAGCATTAATTTTACTTAACACAAAGCAGAGTCAGCAGCTTTTACTGCAGCAAAGATATAGGCAGAGGACAATGGGGTGATGTCAGAACAAAGCAGCCCTGAAATATGCACCGTAGAAAGGGCTATCCAAACATTACAGGAGTCTCGCCCGGCACTTTCCCATTCTCTAGAAATAAGCGGTATAAACAAGTATAAAAATTGCGAAAAACCGTTCAGAAAGGGCCATTTTTGGAGGTTTTTCGCCCCCCATTCTTCTCGGATGACCCGCTTAGAAAAATAAACCCTCAGTGGGACGGACCACACTACATTAAGACATTTTGTTTGATATGCATTCTGCCGAGAATGGAGCAGTTGCTGGTGCTGTAGCCCAGGGCGTTATATACACAAATATACCACAGAAATTAGTTATATAGATGGAATGTGATCTCTCATTTTCAAGAAAGTAACTTTCACGTAATTGGACACCTGTAAGCAACCAGTGAGCTCTGTGGGTGAGACAAACTGCCGTTTGGTGATCGCTGATGCTGATAGCACTGTTCTAAGTGTTTTAATGCAAGAAGAATATAGTGTGAAAATTTCAGATGTGCTGGTTTATTTGTTGTTCATTAAAGTATGAATTGTAATTCATAAATAACTATTTTTAGTGGATTAACAGCAGTAATGCACGAATATCACTTTCTTATTTATCTCTAATCACAAAATCTGCAGATTTACGTAAAATTCGACGTAAATTTATGTAAGATATACAAAATGAAGGCACAAACTAGACTGTGTAACTTATCGTTAAACATTTTTTATTGTATAATTATTATCAATAATAAACTGCTTGTCAAAAGAATTTTACTTGTCGACGATAGTGACAGCTCACGCTACACCACCCACCTGATGCCACGCCACCCAATACAATCCAGGTCATGACAAAACAAAAAACGTATTTGAAATCAGGTAAATTTTTGCGCAGGCAATTTGAAAATCTTACACACCTGCTTTCGAGTAAAATCTGCAAATTTAGATATTAAAAAGTCCACGATCTACAATTACTATCTGCAGTCTGCAAAACCGTAAAATTATTGAGGGTCGAAGGACCGAAATATGACACACACTTATTGCATTTATTGGCATGTGAACATTGTATCATCAAAAACTGCTGTCTAAAGGTTAGTGCATTCTGTATTCTTGAGATCAACTCAGAAATAAACTTTCTTCACACTTTGTAGCTGTTTACCCTTTCTCACCTGGTTTGTAACTGCTTTATCACTTTCTCACGCTTCTAGGAAGAATTCTTGCTTAGTGGCCCAAGTTCGCTTGGCATGTTCGCAAACGCCGAAGGCATATCGAGACGACCTCCAATACAAATGATTGACAGCTTACGGGATGCGTGTTTCTATCATCCATATGTGTTGGCCATGAATAACGAATTTATCACCGTTCATAGGTGAGCAATAAAATAACTTGTGTCTAAATGAACTCTGTTGCTATAGTTTGTGCAGGACTTTTTAGACTACAAATTGTTATTAAGAATAAGTGTAGGAACTGTGCGATGAAAAGTTCATAATGAGTGACTATAAAAATGAGCAAATTAAATGATTACAATTTCTGAGAATTTGTAGGGCTTTATAGACAAATTTCTATATTGTATTTTTTAATTATTTATGAGTATGCAACAGTTAGTGAGTGACCGAGAAAGATTACAACACTTCGGACTTACATTACTTAAATACAGAAGGCACAGACATGATATGATTCAGACATTGGGAATCCTCAAGTGTACTGAATGAATTGACAGTAACAAACTTGAACCTTAGAGCTATTGCAGGACAAGAGAGCATTCGCTTAAAATTAACAAAAAATCTCTTTCTAATTTTTTTGGAAGAGGACAAAAATTCTTTGCAGTTTGTGTTATAAACTCATGAAACAAGCTTTCCGAGAACATAGTGAATGCTTCTTCAGTTTCACAGTTTGAAGCTCGATTGGAGTGGTCTAATCATCCTGAAAAATAGATTAATCCTAGACGCCGTGAGTGGTGGCAAGACACTTTGATTGTTGAGGGAACCTGATACGTCATCATTGTAGATGAACACAATGATATTATCTTCCCACTCGTATTGTTATGCTACCACCTGTTAGAACAGTAACACAAGTAAAACATCCAAAGACGATTAGAGGTGTAAAAAGCTACCATCTATGCTTAAACCCTATCTGTGCTATAAGTTATAAGATGTAAGCAATAATCACCCAAAAAAGATTGGGGGAGGGGTAAAAGGTGATCAGTTATGCTGAACTCCTATCATTGTAAGCTGTACGTGATTATAGTATCACTGAAATAGAAAACTTATTTGTAGTTTTACAAAATTCACCTCTGAATTTACTTTTGTTTTTCTTATGCGTCATTTCTTCTGTTTACAGCTGTTTGGATCAGCAACAAAAACAAACAATGCCGTTTACAGGCGGCAAAGTTTTGGGTAACTACGACGGTCGAGTTTTCGTAGCTTCTAGTAGACAAGTGTACAGCGCCGTTCCCGTATCATTTGAAAAACAGGTATCTTTGCTTCTGTATACCACAGTAATAATAAAAAATAAAGGTCATTATAAAAGATTTATTTCTTTAAGAATATACAATGTCATTATGTTGATTTACATTTAGTAAATAAGATTACGAGATTGTTAATATAGGAGAGAAATACAACACAAAATCACACAAGACAAAATTACACAATATGCATGCTTATGCTAAACATTATACACCAGTGCTAACATATAGCAGCTTATGGTTAGTGATGAACAGTTAATAGATAATAGAATTAAACGAAATTAGCAGTAATTCAATTAAACGAGATTAATCAAGACAAAATATACATGGTACACACTGACTAAAGGCAGGGTTTTAGGACAAATAAACAGAATCCATGCATGTTTTTTCATTTTTCTCACCTTACGCAATGTGCACAATTGCAAACTGGGGTCGTCTAATTAGTTTTCACGTGGGATGTGTAGTGACATAGTAATAGAGTAGTTAATGAATTTGCATGTCTATAAAAATAGTTTGCAAGTACAAAAATAGCCGACAGTGGCTAAACCCATGAAGAAGTTTATAGGTTGTATTTCAGTAATGCAATATTTGAAGAATATGGCTAAAACACTAAAAAATGCCGCTGAAGATTAATCGTGATATCGAAATGCAAGAACAAGATTATAATCCAATTACAATATTTCAAAATCGCCCATTGCTGCTTATGGTTATGCAATCATTATGTATAAGCTACAGTTGCAGTCATGAATTAACCAGTTTACAGTAATGACAGTTGCTATAGTTGGAGTTTGCATCGCTTCTTTAGTAGTGTGTTTACAGCATACAGCATCTGTGATACAGTATCTTGTACTTTGTTATTTAGATTCAAGCTTTACTGGATGATAAGAGAGTAACGGAAGCATTGGAGCTTGCAAGGAATTCGTACAAAACTGGATTGAGCCAGGAAAACTTTGATAAGGTCATAAATTACGTTTTTTACTTCCCTCTTTTGTATAACTTGGTTGATAATGTCAGTGTTAACTTTCTGATTTTATAGTGGCTAAGTCCAAATTTATCGTTTACCTGCTTGTGGATTTCTGATGTGATTGTTATTAAAGGAAAATGGGCTGATTTTTCATACCCTACTCCATTTTCAAGTATGGTAAAAAGTATAAATTTTTACACCTAAAATAATGCCAAAGTGTTTTTGATAGTTAAATAATAGGTTAGAAACTTAACTAATGACATGTGAGCGTTAGTAGTGATGACATCACAACTAAATATAATTTTAGCAGCACAAACATTCCGTAAACGTGTTGCACGTGTTTGTGAAAGTGGAAATTGAAATACAGTGCTACTATTCAACATTCAGTAAACTCTGCAAATTTTAAGTTTAAAATTTAATTTTCAAGTATCATAATTATATGAACTGCCGAACATGTGTACTTCGTCGCAACCGAACAGCTCTGTACTCGGAGGTACAACATCTGCTTTTTTGGGCAACACGTTTCAGAAATGCAGGCACTAATGCCCATCTAACTAGTGAATGGTGAAATGCTTGTAACAGCAAAGAACTAGCCACGTGAACACGAAATTACCATTCTGAGATAATAATACTTTCCTGTAAGACATTTTTTAAAAAAAATAGTATGTTCCCTTTCAATATTTTTTGCAGTAGATTATTTTGAGACGTAGTTTAAAATTGGGTCCGGTTTTGCTTTTATGAAATAATAATTGGATATATTATTATTTAGCAGCTTTTGTTGACCAGAACCTGCTATACATGTTTCTAACTAGAATACTTTTTATACACAATATAAATATATTATAAAGATATTAGCCTAAACAAGGCCAGTGACTACTTAATAGTAGAACTATAATCTACTTTTCATGGTGTGGTAGGACTGGAACGTGGTAATTATCAAAAATAATTCTCTAAAATTGGACACTGAATTTGTAGAGGGTCTTAATAACTTGTGGTATTAACATTCTAATATCACATATATTTACACATATATATGTTATACAACGAAATAAAGATACCTAGAACCAGTTTTTCCGATGGTCACCTAGCCAGTTACTTGCTAGGTCAGCCGCACACTGATCACTAAATTACTCTTTTCATCCCTAAAGTTTTTTGTTGATACGTATTTGTAAATTCTGTATGTACACCATCGTTTCTGAAGCTGTAGTATTTATTTTATGTTATTTCCATAATACAGATGATTCAGAGATTACAGCAACAGGCTGGCTTCATAGAATTTGCCCAGCTTCACTTTGAACAAGCCAAAGAGAACTTTGTGGCTGGTTGTGTGGATGTGAGAGAGGTTTGTGACATTATGTGATTCTTTGTACTAGTCGTAGTACAACTTAAATTAGTTGCACAAGTTCAGTAATATTCGTTGTTCCAATTATTGCACCAAAGGCTTGAGCAAAAATGTTTCTGTTGGCGACATTTCTTAAATGTTTAAACGATTAGCTTGAAGTATCTCTAGTATTTGACTTGAAAGTGTTCTGTGTGTTTATTTCGTTTACTATATTTGCTTCTGAGCCTGAACTTCACTTAGCACATGAGCAATTTTTAATACAAGATTACTGTTGAAGATTTCCGTGTAATCGTTGGAAATAAAGTTAGCTGCATACTTTGAATATCAAAAATGCACATTAGGTGGAATTGAATTTTTCACTGCAACAAAATCGTTACTAGTTTTTAGAAGCTAGAATATTTAGTTAGAGTTTGGCTGATTTTGCATAAACTATCGAGTATATTTTATATAAATTATAATGCATTTTAGAGTGTAGCTAAAATGCACAGGTAATTACATTACATTTGGAAATGGTCTTTAAAATTTGGGCTACGATGTTATAGAAGTTACAAGAACTTAATAATCTAAAGTCCCATGTATTTAATAACAATTTATCATTCACTGCTGGTGCTATTACTTTTAGTGCTAGCAGTTCACAGACTGTACACATAACACAAACCTAGTTTATGCTGAAACAAATGTTCAACAATTTAAACTGTACAGCAATAAAGTAAATAGGTTTGTCGTTACTTTCTTTAGGTCATTAGTTTGTATCCGTTACTGTTGCCAGAGTCGTCAAACTTCATGCGATCTGTGCCACCGCTGCATGACATTGCTGACATCCGGCAGGTTACCCGCGGCAACCAGGAACAGATGAAACAATGCAAACTATTCCTGGTGGAGTTCCTGCACGAAATACGGAAGACCAGTCAGTGTTCCCACTGTCGAGAGGTGAGTATTGTAGTTAGCGTAGCTGCCTCTTTGGCAAAAGCCTTAGGTTCGAATCCGATGGTGGACAAAAATTTTGCAGTTTTTTTATTTTCTTACTTTTGAGTATCTTGTAAATGTAAATTAATAAACCCGGTTGAGTTTCTAAAATCTCTTTTTCTGTTACTTAGAAACCAGAATGACAAATATTCATAGGTTTTTATCCTTATTGTTTGTTCTCTGAATTAAAACTATGGGATTGTTGCTTAATGTATGCTACTATATGACTGATTTCTTAACCCTTTTCACTTTGCAGGATGTTGACACAGCTCTGGTTAAGTTGTGCTCTGAGCTGGACAGCGACGGTCTCTCAGAGTTGGTCATCTCCGACTGCAGGGCCGACGTGAGGAGCTGTTTAGAGTCCATGCAACGTTATCATCGTTACCACGCCATTGCGCTGCTGTACAGAATGCGAGGAGATTATCGGAAAGCTCTTGACTTGTGGAAACGGTATTGAATCACAGATGTTCATTTGTTACCACAATTGATTACCGATTTCATGAAAATACTACAGTCAATCTTGGGTATAAGATACTCGCTTATAAGGGACACTCGCTTATAAGGGACCATCAACAACGGTCCCGATTTTCGTAACGTTTTTCGTATGCAAAAATCTTCGTATATAAGGTACTCGGATATAAGGGACTTTCGGTTATAAAGGACGATATTTTTATGTCCCACGTAATAGATACCCATGTAAATTACCTCGCATATAAGGGGCGCTATGATCAAAGCGAAATTGATTGATCTTTAACCTCAATTTTTCGCTCCTCGACCTTCCAACTGCTCGGTTTCTGTAGCCACATACATCTCGCATCACTAAAGGAGCTCCCTACATACTGTATGCACTGAATGTGTAGCAATAATCCATAAAAATATGGGTAAACGTACAGAAAAGTACAGGTCTAGATACACCTTCGGTCTGACTCAACTCTGGCTATAAGGGACATTTGATATAAGAGACGTTTTTTCCGGTCCCGAGGTGTCCCTCATATACGAGGTTGACTGTATGTGGTTTACCCGAAACATTTGTGTGTTTTGGATGTTCACTGGATAATCTTGTAATTTATAATGATCTTCCCTCAGTATGTGGTAAATTGATATTATACATAATGGATGCTTGTATTAACAATTTTCCATTATTTTTGCATTTTTGCAATAATATTAATGGTCTGGCCCAACTGTCATTTTCAAATGTCATTTAAGACTTTTGTGAAAAAAAAAACACAATTTCATTGATGTGCAGTATGTTTATTTTTTCACTGTCGGAATATTTTTACATTTGTGAAATTCTGTCACATAAGATTTTTTGGTTCGGTCTATTTGTTGGGTTGTGCTTGAGAAGTATCTTATGAAGTAAAACAGCTTGAATCTTATGATTACAGATTAGTAGAAGGGGAACTCGTGGAGGACGGACGCAAACCAGAACTGCGCTTCATATCAGAGACATTGTCAGAGTAAGCAGTGCTTGGATAAATTTTAGTTTTTTATTTAATAATGAAATAGTCTGATATGAGTTGTCTTTTGTGTTAACTGAGAGTCGATAGCCAATTGTTTGTAAATCAGAAATTCTTGATTTGCTGATAAATACATTTCAGAATGCGTACTTTTAAAAACAGAGTGTTTTATTTAATTTTTCTTTCATGGATTTATAAAATTTGAAATAAACGACGAGCCTGATTCGGTCTGTAAATATATCTCATTTTTCTAAATTTTTAATTCTTCGATGCAGTTTTGCTTTTTTTGTACATTAACTTATACTTACAGTCTCTTCAGAATAACAAATAATTTAAAACGTACTTCACATTTATTTATTATTTGTTAGTTTAAGAAAAGACATCAACAAGTTACTCTATTAACATTCAGTTATCATTGTATCATTTGTCAAAATTTATGGAATAGTTAATATGTTTCTAGTCTGCATGACGTGGATTTGATATGGAGTCACATGGATTGGTTAGCAAGGAAAGATGCAGATGCTGCGTTGAAGGTAATATTTTATCTTTAAAATTATTGTTAACAGTCAATTATGGAACAATATTTTGTTTTCTAGTATCGATACTGTTTAATAACTTTGTCTCTAATACCCTGTTCATAAATTTATTTCCCTTTTGTTTATTTTTGTTGTCGCGAGTCATTTTTTGATAGTTGCTGCCCTTTTTGACTTTTTAGTATAATTTGTGCTGTTGTACAGCCTTAGTTATACATACATGACATCAAAAAAAGGCTAAGCATACTCAGTAATAACATTGCAGAGAATGTTCTATGTTAAACGTTTTGACAAGTCAATCACCCATTTAATCTTCAGTGCTCAAACGCTGTCAACTTGATATTCTAGTGCCATGTCACTGCCTGGAGCTGATAGGTATCAAGTCTAAGTGGAATAACCATCTCACGCGTTAATCGTACTAACAGTAGTGGCTGTAACAGTTTGAAGGCTTCGAAAGAAGTGCTAAGTGATTTTGATTTAAAGTTTCTGTTTTAACTGATGGCAAATAGTAGAGACACATGCAGTTTGTGGTTGACTACGTTGGTGCGCTGAAATCTTGTTGCCCTAACTAAATGATTCTGGATTTCCGGATTTCTCTGAAAATACTGTCACCAGGCATTGTGAGGAATGATAGTTAACAAAAATCCAACTAATGTGTCTTCATTAATTAAACGTCCAAAAATATTCAGGCTGTGTAATTATTTTCCGAATTCTGATGCAAGGCTACTTTGTGATTTTGCAGCACTTGATTAAACTGCTGCGAAATTTTTGTTTTACCGTAGACAGCTCATCCTTAACACGATGAAATAGAGTAAAAACTTATGGTACTGTAGACACGAATAACTTAAATGTTCAGAAATTCATTTTAATATATTTACAATCATAAAATTCTCCAGAGTTTGATTACTCTAAGTATACACCTCGTTTTTTTTTTTAAATTGTATTAATATCTCATGAAAGCTAGATGCTTGAACGTGTAACGCTTCATTATAATTAATTATATATTATAGTCCACCACCTAGTGTTTGGGCATGTTTCGTTAATGTTTTAGTTTTTTTATTGTTTGTTGTAGGTTTTCATCTCTCACACGGCTATCGATGGAAAGATAACTACTTTACAGCCCGAATCGGTCATAGAATTCTTACAGCATTACCCCGAGTCATTAATCAAATATATGGAGTATCTCGTATTTACACAACTTTCAAAGGTAAAGTATGCTTTGACACTTGTACAATACTAGAATACTGTAAAAATCCAAGCATGCATGTAAATCTGTTGTACGAAATGTTTATTATTGTTGCTTTGATCAGCCCTGTTGGCTATATGTCGATATCTTACCTATCTAGGCGAATCTATAGAATCTAGAGAATCTACCTATCTTGTGAAAATGGAATATTGTCTTAGCTTGCAAGATTTTTCGAATTTTTTCTTAGATTTAAACGACTTTGTTTTTTTAGAAAGAAAAACTTCACACCCAGCTAGCACTGTATTACGTAGACAGAGTGAGGCAGCTAACGAACTCGAACGCAATTAACGAAAACCTCATTAATCAGTCTAGGTATGTTACATGCTTGGGTAATAATTGTATTTCAATACATTTTTGCTCTTTTGAATTTTGTCATGAGTTGTCAGTTTTTCTTGTGTCACTGACATCACGCTTGTATGTATCTTTAGAAAATTTAACCTTAAACATAATTGTGATCATCAACACATAGTTGTCAAATAAATGAAATGAGAAAATCAGGATATGTACAGACTTTTTGATACGTGTATCTAATTTTCCATTTCCAGGGCAGATCTGCAGTATATGCTACGCTGGTCTTCACTGTATCGTGTAGAGATTCTGTTAGGAAAAGTAAAAGATATGCAGTTGTATACTGAGTGTTCTATACTGTATGGAAAGGTATGTGAATCAGCCTTTACGAACCCTTATTGTATTATTCAATAGCTGATCTGCTAAAACTCGATGTATGCAAACTAATCACTATCATGTTCTGATGAAGGTGAATTTCAGTTCTATATGGTGCCTGCAAATGAGAGATCGTTAAGATGACACTGAAAAAATATTTATTTGAAGTTGTGTGCTCCTTGCCTTTCTGTTGCCATATGGATTTTTCATCTTCAAGAATAAAATGTTGACATTCTGTGGGAAAATAGTATTATTTGTTATAGAATTATTATATTGTCCTTCTTCTTCAACTTAAATCCTCAGGAGAGCAGGCTTTAAGTGAAAACAATATTTACCCTCATAAAAAGTTATTTTGGTTGCCAGAATATTGTCAGTATGGCATGGGGCACTCTGTAACGTTAATTTAACAAAGTTTTCTTAATTTAATGTGCATTCGTGATATCATTCCCAGGATAACATGCTATTAAAACTTGGCCATAAATTGTTACAATAAACCTCCAGCATTTCAAACTTAACAACAAAAAGTGTACATTTAATATCTAAACAAGAAAAAATAAAAATACTGTTGGTTCAGTAAACTTAATCAAGACCAGCATTAAAATAATTGCCACACAGGTCAAGCATCACTTCAAAATATCACAATATATCAATGCACAATAGTATCTTAATCAATCCGAGTGCTATCTCAGAATAAGCATTTCATTGTAAGAGAAAGGCTTTATTTGTGCTGCAATAAGACTTTCTTATGATGAAAAAATATGATGCTCTATGAAAATAATTCATTTGGTTCGCACATTTCATTCAATTAATAACATCGTACAGAAAGCTTAATTTTTTTTATTCTGTAGCTAATCAGCTAAAACCCTATGTACGTAAGCTAGCAAACAAAATAGCAGCCAGTCTAACAAACTTGGAAACTGGATATGCCTTTGTTTGTACCTTCAAGATAAACTGTGAGAAGATGCAGGTTGACCACCAATTAGTATAAAAATGGTTTGGGCTCCAGTATGAGGCGACCGACGTTACATGAAATAAAGGCAATATATGGAAAGAAGCTAAAAACCACACATTTTACTGGGGTTAGGGTTAGGGTTAGGGTTAGGGGAGGGATGTGGCAGTTGGACTTGCACGACACAAGACAAGTTGGGAAAAAGTGACTAAATGTAATCAGATGTAGAATATCAGATGCAACTGATGAGTCTTTTGCATGGCTGAAACTTTAACGACTGTACAGAAAGGGATCGGGCTGAAATTAGCTATACTGCTTGCGGTCTGATCAACTACACCTTTTGCACTTTATAGCAGTTCTTTACGTATGTATATATATATATATCGTGTCAGTCATGTCTGCTTTTTTTATTTGTTATATTTTTATGCCCTTGTTATAGTTTTATAAGTGATATATTTATTTTCTACTATCTAATATCATGTACGTATTGTAAAATTGTTTGCTGTTGGTATCTGACCTGTTGATGAAGACATTCCATTACATTCCAAAATCAATTTTTTAAGCTCGGTGAACACGAGAAGGCTCTCGACATTCTGGTGCATCAACTTGGTGATTACAAAGCAGCTGAGGATTACTGCATCTCAAACGCATCGGGGAAAGATCGCAGTTCGCGACAGCATCTCTTCGCTAGTCTTCTACATGTTTATCTAAACACGTCTCAAACGTAGGTATCCAACATTCCGTACTGCATGTTTGTTAGTTTGTTGATGAATTATGCAGCTTAGCGTATGTGTGCGTGTGCATGCGTGCGTGTGTGCATGCGTGCATACGTGCATGCGTGCATACGTACGTGGGTTGGGCTATTTGTTTATGTCAGATATTCTATGTTGTATCATACTCATATCCCATAGATGCTATTTGAACAGCTAATATAGAGATCAATGTCGGCACTAAGCCTTGTGGTTAAGCGTCATAAAACTTTGGTTAACTGACAAGACAGCTACAAGATAACTAACTACAAGCATTATGGAAAAAATGCGAAAAGCGAGTGGACATTTTGTAATGATTTGTCACTTATTCCAGAGAATGTATTAATATCACACTTAGCTGACTGACCACCTTGGAAAAATTCAGCGTGGTTTTTATTGATTTTTAAAGAGTTCATGAGGTCTGTCACATGTTCGATTAATAATCGGCAACGTTTGTCTGTCCTTTTTGTCTAAACAAAAACAATCTAATCATGTGTATGCACACATTTGCAGTACCTTTGGTATGTTTAATAATAAATTTCTCGAACGTTTACTATGGTGTTTGTGAGTAAAGTTATGACACTGTGGAGCAGCTAGCTAGTTAAACACCTGATTGGCCATTGTGAGGTGGACTCCCAAGATTGATGGTTAGTGGCAGATTCTGGTGCTTGCTTCGAGATCTATTGGGCTTAATTGTGAATACTTAAATACTTCACATACATGAACATTTTGTTTATGATGCACACATTATTTTCAATTAATATTTCACATTTGTTTATGATAATAATTTTATGATGTGACAATCTTATAAATTTATCATAGTAAGATTTGGACTATATGTACATTTTGCAATTTTTTTATCAGTTACAGTGTTCCCTCGCTTATCGCGGGTGTTCCGTTCCAGGCCCACCCCTCGATAAGTGAATTTCCGGGAAGTAGGAACGCTATACTTATTTTAGGGCGCAAGTACTACATTTCGTTTTTGGTTTGTATTCATCCGCTGTATAAATACACTATTTAATGTAAATGGTAATTTTTTATGATTTATAATATTCTTTTGATGTTAGAATTAATGTTTTTAATATATTTTTATACATTTTGCGATTTTTTATGCAAAATTCATCAAATCTATACATTACTGTACAATACGTACTACGCATGCGCAACAATACTTTAGACGGAGTACCGCAAAAACCCGCAAAACAGCGAGTCTGCGATAAACGAACCGCGAAGTAGCGAGGGAACACTGTATTTTATGTTGTGTATTTTATGTGTATTTTTTGTTTTACACAAGTCATAACATTTTTCTTGTATAACTTGCATCGTGGTGATACCCATTATTAACCAGCTGTTTTACTGCTCAATGCTTATATCATGGCTAAACATTTTGTAAATGAGCATTACGCGTTATTTCCTATGCTTTCGTGGAGAACTTGAAGATATTTTTACTAACCATGAACTGTAACTCAAATATTCTCATTTTCTTATAGAAACACAGATAGAAGTGAACTATTAGAGGCTTCCGTAAGATTGTTGAACAGCCACCTAGCTGACTTTGATGCCGTACAGGTACGGTGTTATGATTCAAATTGAATAATGTTGTCCTACTATCTAGTGTTGTAGCATAAAAATGATTTTGAATATTTCATTTAAAATATTACCTTCTGTATCATCTCTGCTATCTCGTTGGTATAGATATACTTTCATTTGAATCTTTGGCAACCTTCAGTAAAGAACACCTACCTGACAGCTACAGTCACAGCCAGCAAGAAGTAGCAAAGTACAACTATGTGCAGGGCCGGATTATGACCTATTGTTTCCCTAGGCTAATGAAATTATGGGACACCCTGTAATTCGCCTACACGATTGCACCTCTCTTGAATATTTTATACTCCTGATATATTTTAGTGACATTTACATAGCTTGAAGTAAACTTATTGCAAATTCTTTAGATAAACTAGAATGGCTATCTTGTTTGTCAATAAAAATATTCTTTAAGAAATGCCACTATTTTGTTATTTATTGCAAATCAAATTAGCACTTATTTCAACACAATCATAGTGAAATAACAGATTTTTTACCAAATGTTACCAAAGCTTGGGGGAACGCAAGTTTCAGGGGCCCTAGGCTGCAGTCTATGGGGTAATCCCGCCCTGACTACATGCCACTTGAATCAGGCGCTGCAATAAAATGATGGAATCAAATGATTTCTGCCAATCTGGGCATCTTAAACAGCTTCTCAGACAATAAATCTGTCATATCCAAAAGAAGCCTAACAGTGATATTCTCTAGTCTCTTGCAAAACCTGCATTTTTGCTACTTTTCAAAAGGCATTTCTTACTTTCTCTTTTAAGTACTAGGTTTTCATGTTTTCTGGTTGCTTCCGATGTTTAGAAATTCATTTTTAGTCCGTGCAGACGTTAAGAAATGACGGAATTTCGTATATGTTTCATCCTGTCTTAATGCCTAGGTAATCATGCTTCTTCTAAGTACTGCCCTTACTTTTACTGTTATTTTGTACCTGTTGTACTACACGAAGAAGTATCCATAATAGCAAGATGAGAATAGTTAAAAACTAATCGCACAGTTATGTCTCGTTTGTATCTTCATTTCATACTCATTAAAGCTGTATTAACTCAAAAATAAATTTCCTAAAGTTAATTTATGATTTATTAATGAAATGTGGTTGTTGTAACTGATGTGTTTGTAACTTTATTTTGTCAAATGCAGCAAACTGTAGTAGCACTATAATTGATTCAATTGAAATTTTGAGACGAAACTTACTTGACAGGAACAAAGTGTGAAAAATTTGTTACATAGGCTTTGCTATTTTGGGTTTTTTTCATTCTGTGTAAATTGTTCGTAGGTTACCTCGAAATCTTTGACTTTTTTCGTTATTATTATTATTTATTAGACAAAAATATATATATATTTATATGTTAGTAAAAAGTAAACAATGAAATTATATAGCAATGTTTAGTATGATAGTATTGCCTACGACTGTGTGCTATTAATAACAGCAGAGAAGTAAATCCTTGAACAGGTCACTGCCTGTCACATAACCAGTAGTAGGTACACAGAGTATTAAAATAAAAATTAAAACATCGTAAAAATTACATAAAGTATTTAAGACAATTTACATATATTACAAAAATTATCTACAAAAGTAAGTAAAGCAATTTTACGAGGTCTGAAGTTTTAAATGCTTGCTCTTGAATTGTATAATGATGCATAACAACCTGTTTGAAGAAGGATAATGATGTCGCTTAAATTACACTTGAGTTAGTTGATTCGACAGTCGAGGGAATCAGTTATAAAGAGGCCCGCAGGTGGGTTTATTTAAAGAGGATTCAACCACATGTTACCATATCAGAATTAAACACTTTTCGGTTATTCTATTTGTGGCTGAACTTTGTTGTGTTTCACAAAGCAGTTGTTTTTCAAGGTCATACGGATGATTCCTTCGCATTGGCCGATCGCAAAAGTGGAGCAGTTTCTAATGAGGTCTGTGAGGAAGACGCAATCCCTGGCCAGAACGAAAGTCATAGAGCAAGCTTTGGCTAGAGCGTATAGCATACGAACACAAGTGCAAGCTGCTAGTATCAAAAATAATCAAGAAATAATAACAGAAGACAGGTATGACACGACACTCTTTCAATAAGTTGCATAAATACGTGTTACAAATGAATACATAGGTGCATTAAGAAAGTATTAGAGTTTAGACATTTCTAAATTATTAAGTAATAGGGTAGTAATGGAATTACTGACAATAAGTACTTTTACTGACATCATGCTGTTTTTATTGATTTCTTTAACCACATACATTTCGACCATAAAACACGTTCTTGCACTATTTTCATGGTACTGGCATTGTATGTTGTTCTGTCTGTAATCCGCAATTTGATCTTTCAGTACTTTGCTCAAGTTTGCTCAAGCAGTTGTCGGGATACGCGTTTATATTGCATGGTAATTGGAACGCGCTTTTTTCTTCCAAAATGGCAGTATCCAAGCTTGAAGCAATAGTGACTTTGAATTGATTTTATTAATTACACGAGATGCTTGTCGCACTTTTATTGCTGAAAAGTTCTAACATTTTTGTCAAATGTTAAAATAAGCTCAGCTTTGCGTGAGACTTGGATCTTGCTTTTAGGTACGGGGCTCTGTCCACTATTAGTAACATCAAAATGCGATTCACATCACTACGCACACCTGCACCAGCAAATTACATTCCCTGTCTAATTATGATCTCCTTTCTTACTTTAGAGGAATTTCGCGATTTGTTAAAAATTTTGAAATTATTGCTAAATGCAGAAATAACATCAGCACATGTAAAGTTTTGCCATTTGTAAAATGGAGAAATGGTTCCCCTATAATGACACTCTGATATCGTGTCTGGCAGGTTTACAGAATCAAAACTTTCTTTTTGATTAGTCGTAGTTACAAAACTTAGGGAAAGTGTTTAATTGATTTTTAATTTGTTTATATCCAACCTCAATTCACAATATAATCTTCGTTTTGCCCAGGTTGTGTGGAGTGTGCCATCGACCATTTTCCGAAGAGGATTTTCTTAGGTTCCCCAATGGTGTTTTGTGTCATCCGAGGTGTGTAAGACATCGACACATGTGTCCTGTAACGGGCAAACTGTTTGACGTAGCTTCCCCGAGTGATCAATCAACATTATCGAATCAGAGAAAAGCTAGTGCCAATAAAATTATGAGATAACGCCCCCGTTATGTTAATGTATGAAGAGGCTCCTGTCACCCATTTAGTCTGCAGTTTATTGAGATGTGATTGCGTGGATGACAGTACGAGACTGAGGCTGGAAAGTCGGTTGCGCTTGTTTAATAACTAATGGCTAAACGAATTTGGAAACATGGCACAGTCGTAGCGCAGTTACAAATGTGAGCTGTTTGGATATGTGGTTATTATGATAATCATAGCTTCAGCTTTACAAATCGTTGGAGGCCAGTGTATCTAACTTCCTGTTCTGCTCATGCTGACATATTATCACGTATGGTTCATCATCATCCCGTTACATCAGTTGCAGACATTGGGCAGAATTTTAAAATAAAAGAAACCTGCCTTCAGGACAGGTAAACACAGCAGTAATTGAGCAGAAACTAAACTTTGCCACGGTTAACTTGACATTGACATTTAAACTGTCAACAGCCAATATATCAGGTGGGAACATATGAAAAAGAAATCACAGATTGTGATGATTTCTAGCACAGAATTCAGAATTTATAAAGTACTTACAAGGTGCTGAAGCACAATACGCATCCTTCACTTGTGGGTATGATTGCCGCATCCTCACGAACCAAAATCAGGACTGGTGGCAACCCTGCTTGTAGACAATAATGAGTAATTAAGGTTAAGGTATCTTGTTTATGTAGTATTCTGTTCATGTGTCAGATGATCTAACCGACAGGAGGCAGTGCTTAAATACTCTCGAACACTACGACAAGCTTAGAAGGCCAAAGAGAAAGACTAGATTTATTTACCTTTCCTCATTTAACAGACAACAGTAGCACTAACGGTTATTTAGCACTTATACTTACAACAACACAGGTAATTAAAGACGCAACACACAAATAACATGTAACAAGTAGGTATACGCACTGGTGTTGGCAGCCGCTAGATTCGAACTCAAGACCGCTCGGTTGCTGTCCGAAATCTAAACACTTGGTTACTCAACCCAGGCCAAATATGCATTTATTGCAAATTAGCAACGAGTGCTAAAAGTTTGGTTAATTAGTAATATTGCTCTAGCATACCTAAGCTAAAACTTGAAACTTTGAATTACGTGTAGTTATTCATTTAATAGTACTGCAGAACTGCCAGGATCACACATGGCTGTATAGCCTGTGGTTGGGGTATTCGGTTTTTAAATCAAAAGTCCTTTCTCTGATTAAAGTTTTGGTTTCAAAAATTCAGTAATTATGAGTTTATTGTGTTTTTAAGCAAAGCAAACGGTGTGATAAATGTTATTACTAATTCTGAATGATATTAGCTGCATGGTCATGATAATCATTATGGTTATATATTGTAAAAAAATCATGCCACATGAGAATATAATTTGCAAATTCATTCATATATGTTATACATATAGGTTACTTATTGTAGTCATATTCTTATTAATCAAAATTATGTAAATATTGAAAATAAATAATAAATTAAGGCAACATCGTGACACTTTTAGCTGCCATATTATTTGAACAATATGTTTGAGAAAGTGAACATAGAGTGCACACGAATGTGCAGTAGTTTTAATATAACTTCTTTCTTCATCTGTTGCTCTAAACATCTTTCATAGACATTGAGTCTCTATTCTTTATTAGGGCATCCCACTGTTTTCTGCCTGCAGCTAAAATTTTCAACTCCTGTGATTTTATTGTTAAGTTTGGTTTTCAGCTGTTGTAAATCTTTATTAACTCTTAATATCCAAGTTCTTTTTGGTTTGCCCGGAGATCATTTAGTAGACTTTGTTTAATGCTAATCTTACGAGTGTTGTTTCTGGCAAGCCCATTAAATGTCCTACCCATCTTATTGTTCTGATTTTAGTGCTTCAAAGATCCTCTTCGGTTCTGTTACACAGCTACTCATTTGAATTGATATATGGCCATTTTATTTTTAAGATTTTTCTGAGTAGAGTAATGTAAAAATGAGTAGAATAATGTAAAATTAAGCAAAACCGTAAAAGATGGCAATGCAGCAATGGCAGAAATCTTGGTTTTATTCCTGTGCCTTAATTTGTAAGTTGATATAGACATACAAATTTAATTCTCATTACAAACAGATGCGTCATGAGGAGGTGTTAGTATGTTAGATGCCTTATACATGTGTCAAGTGAAGTTATTTTGGTCTCATTGACATTGCAACAGGTACAAGTAAAATAAGTGTCTAGGCAGAACAAAAAACCAAACACGTAAGTAACTGATAGAAACTATGATATATTTAATGAAACAAACCAGACCACAGTGCAAGAAACACACAGTTTATGTGTTGAATTTCAGAACAAAACACAGATTCTTTAATTATCAATGACGCAGTGGCACATTTATTTGCATCAAACCAGACACAAACACGAATGATGAACTGTAGAAAAAACCAATCAGGCAGACTGCTCGTGGCGTAGCAAAGGTTTGTGGCACCCGGGGGAAAAACACTTCTGGCACTCTACCTTTTTATGGTTTTATTTGTTTCATGGGTGAAACCACAAATTGAAAACCCTGAGCCTCACTTTCCTTTTTCAACATGATGGGATAAACGAATTTTCCCTAAGAATCGCCTGAGTTTGATTTGCGGTACTGCACCAGAATAATTCTTTTCTTTGCATAGGTCTAGGAAAATTGATGGTAACACGACAGTCGTTAAGCTTTCCGTTCCATTAACTGCTGCAGTATTGATAAGTATTGCATTAAAACATGTAAAAAGTATGAAAGATGCAGAACATCTTGTTTCACAATTGGTATTTAGAGAATAACACCACTGTTTCTCCCAAAATTATCAAGTCCCCCACTGCCTACACATGCCGTAAAGTAACAACGATGGCCTTCTTTTATGCTGCTGCAGTTTGAACACTTTTGTTAATTCCTTGTCAGATTAGTCATTAATAATTAACTAGAAGAATTTTGCACCCTCTCACCCTTGCTCCTGGGGACGATTGCCCCCTGTCGCCCACCCCCTTGCTACGCCTCAGTACACTGACATGTGGTGGGGTGCATACTCAACTTCTGGCACCATACATTTGCATTCCACCACAGCCAGAAGAGTAATCTGATGAGCCGAGTAATTAACATGGGGTAACGCTACAAGCAGCAGTCGTATTAACTAGATTTCTAGAACTAAACAGATAATATTCTAAATAAGTAACGATAAATTTTAACAGCAACTTAATACACAAATTTATAATGAAAATATTTTCTGATACTCACGCATTTGGTAATTACAGATGTTTATTTCTGTCTTGCAACAATAAATCAGTATTTAGCAAAGTTCTTTTTTGCAATTTATATGAAATAAAAAATACGTATGTATTACACACTAATATTAAATTACATATCACTCGTAATCAACAACCTTGGAGTTTTGTTAATCAAACAACAAATGCAACATTTGTCAAAAATTTGCCGTGTATCTAATGAAACCAGTCGAACTACGTGAATATAATGAATATAACGCAACACAAAATGATCAAAATTTACACTTAACGCAGTGAACAATTGATCAATCACACAATATGGAATGCACATTAACACCATTATTAACAAACAAGACACCTAAATATCAGTAAAAGAACATTCTAATTTTAGAGAATGGCTCTTGCTTTGTGCATTAAATGTAGGGCGTACTATAAGTACACAGAACGATGAACCAATTTAGTGCCAATGATCTCTCTCTACATGAATTTTTCCTGTAAAATTATACTAACCGAAATGATGACTAACTTCAACTGTTTGTAACATTAAAACGAGCTCATCATTAAATGCAAATAAACAAAAAGCGAGTCTAAGCACGTTAACTTTTGTAAGTAAACTCAAAATGAATTAATTTTGACAACACACTGCTGTGTGTGTTATTGGCAATAGACAATGCAGACATTGCTTTTAAAGGGGACATGCCATTTAACATGTTGGGTTTATTTCACTATGATCACTTAAATTTATAAAATATATAATAAAGAAATTAGCAAAAAAATTCAGCATAAAGCTAATTAATGCTACCACCAAATAGAGATTTTCAGGTACGGTGGTTGCCATCATTCACTTGAAAAGTGTAACATGGGCTTCATGTAAGCGTGCTGCTCATACTGATTCAAACTTCTGCACTTTACCTAGTGTTCGCACAAAAAAATTACAAAATTAGGCATCTAATTTTTTGTAAAACCTTGTACTTTTCACGGAAATTGACGAACAAATTTTCTTCAGTCGACAAATGACGTCAATGGTGGAAAAATGAGAGTTCATAATGGAAGTGCCGAAGCATGATAAAAATTTTCAAGTGATTTTACTAATTGCATGAAGCGCGCTTATCACACTTTTATTGTGGAATCTTTCTAACATTTTTTGCAAACATTGAAATGAGCCTAATTTCCTAGAAGGCTTGGCATTTCCTTTAACCAAAGGCATGTATAATAGCAAGCACAACATTATGACTAACATAGGAAATGGTATTATTATGGTTTTCATAACATAATAATCAGTTTAACACTAATAATTTTTTAGTTTGAACATCGAAACTAAGTCGGTACATTTAACACGAATTGCACATTTATTCCATCGAAGTTTGGAAGTAACTTACGAGAAACAAGCAAAAATTGGAATGCGTGTAAAAACTAAAACAATTCAAGCTAAATACTTATAATTTTCTGCATAGTCTAGACATTTGCAACATTGGTGTATGGCAGATGCCAAACGCTAGTTTATCTTAGACATATCAAACTGCAATTAAAATAAAAATATTGACTTCACCTCAGAGGACCTTCCGCCAGTCGTAAAGTGCTCTTGGCATAATTAGCATCATTAGAAAAGTAACATATTTTTGAATACTTAATCACTACACAACAAGATATAATCTTTCACAATATAGGCTAACACTCATTAAACTGCAGAAACTTCAATCTTACATAGCTAACCATTTTGATAGCAAAAAGTACACTAGTAAAATTTTTTCAAGCTGGAAAAGCGATTCTACAGATGGACGAATTTACGGGACGGAATAGTTAAAATATAAATGTACGATTTATTGCTTTTATAGAAAAGACTGCAGTTATTATAAATGTAATCAAAAAGTCAAATATATAGCAATCTATTTATATCATTTGTATATAAAATATGGGCGGTAAATTTCTTTAGCTGCTACTGACCGCTACTAGCGGATATTACAAACGTCTACAACTTGTTCAACATTTCGTATTTCTGTTTGATGTCCATGTTTGGATTCAGTCGTGGATCCCTCCTCTTCTTCGATGTGAGCTGTGCTCGGAGCTGTTGAGCACTGAGCTGGAACACGTCACCGTCCGCCTGCGGTGCTGCAGCCGGTGGTGGTGTCGCTGCGGGTGCGGTCGCAGCTGGTGGTGGTGCTGATACTGTTGTCTGATCATTTCGCTATAAAAGAAAAGAATAAAAAACTCAAACAATTAAATTGCATTAATAAGAAGAATAAAGAAACACAATTGTCAACCTGAATTGGTGTGACAAGCATGCGTCAATGAGTGCGCAAAGGCACACATTACTCAAATGTGTTTGGGCACTGTTAACACAAACTGTTACCTAATAACTAATATCACTTTCATAGCTTGCAAATATTACAGTGTATAAAAATACACACTATATGCAAAAAATATACTATATAGTAGTGTTGCTCCGGATACACTTTTTTTGCTGGGTAGCGAATACCGGATATCATCAAATATTTCCTCACGTTGACTTCGGTTAGCTAAATTCGGATGGTAAATGCGGATCGGTTCGGATAATGAAAAAATAGTAAATTGTTTGCAAACTTTAGCTTTTTCATTTAGTCTGTCAAAAAAAGACTATCATCTTAAAGGACATACCCCGAAGACACACCGTGTTATCACACACAAACGAAAAAAGATGTGTGTAGAATTTTCGTCTTGAAAACACAAACATAGGCAATATTTTTAGTTATTTTCGGCTGTTATTCGAAAACGGTTTTCAATTGCACATTACAAAAACCAGATAGCGAATATTTTCTAATGTCAAATTTTTATAACTACCGGATAATATCGGATACGAATACTTATAGAATTTCGAGAAATATCACCATTTTCGGATACGAATCGGATATCCAGATCAACACTACTACATAGCAAGCGATGTTAGAGTGCATGACATTTTTCAAAACGTTCAACACGAACGGTAGCACAAATATAGGTGGATTAAATACCGCCTTTATTTACAGTAAAAAATACTACAAAACCACTTCAACTTGCGCTTAGTTACCGTATAAAACATTAACAAAAGCGTTGAAAAACTATAATGAAATTAAACACAAGGTTTAGACATCGATTTGGTGCTGAACGGTGAAAAAACTGTAATATACCACCTATCACCAAAGATGTTTACTGCAAATGGCAAAAATTTGCAGATTTTCCGCTAAAAGCTTAAATTTTTAAAGAGTAGTGCACCGACAGAAAACACAAACACTCTTGGCAACAAACGACAAGCAAGAAACATAAGTCATACGTATGAGAAAAGGCTTAAATTGCCATATTTTCACAACAAGCCTCAGTCACAATGACATACTAATGTACTAAACTGTGAAAGCTTTTTTGAGGAAGTTAACACATAAGCTGTTGCATACCAACTAAAAATATTACAATACATAAAAAATTACATGCTAAAACTACTAAGTTACTAAACTGCGAAAGCTTTTCCGAGGAAGTTTAAATTACCGCACCAATATACAGTTATTTTACAAGCAAAAGTGAATACTGCATACCTCTACCTCTGGTTCACCGATGAGTCTAGAGCCAGGTCTTGGTACAGGTGTTTTTATGTATTGAATATTTCCTAGGTCTTTGCTAACTTTGATGTCCCTAGAGTTGTAGTAACTGTCCGTAGCTTCGTCTACAACCAGCAGTTTGGTTTCATCTGAAATGGCCTTGATCTTCTCTACAACCTAGGTAACAAAAAAATTATGGTTGTCACTGTCCAAAACTTCACGATGCCCTAGGTTGATAGATCTTTCCCGCCCATGTGTATTGTAAATTTATGATTGGTTATGTACAGATTAAACAATTACTTGTGGTGTATTAGTATTACCTAGTAATATACTATTAACCTAGTTTCTATATGCTCATTCTTAATTACGTGCATATGAACTGCGCTTATATATAAGCAACAGATCTCAGTAACTGCCTGTGGTGTGTTATACAATACTGGTTTTACATGGATATGAACGGATACACATTTTCCGAGGAGAATAAGAATTTTTTTTGAAATTGGGCAACTAAAACGTGGCGCCCCTCAAAACTTTGGCGCCCTAGGCTACAGCCTAGTTAACCTATTGGCTAATACGCCACTGGTAACGGGAAGGTAAATTTGATGACTGTTTCTAGGTTTCATTTTGTTACAAAATACTAACATTTAGTTTAAATATGCCATTTTGAATAAAAAAGTACCACTACAATACATACATGTAAGTGAATAAGAGTTTATCACTCCAGGTACTAATATGAATTAGTGGTAAACGAAACAAAGCAGCATCATACAAAAACGAGAAAAAGTACAGAACGTTCTACCGTGCACCTGCGTCGGCTTAATAATAATTCTTTAAAGTTCAGAAGAGTATCATACGACATAAGAAAGCACAGGATTTTATCGGCTTACTGGCCAACTGGCATGGTACATGAATCAAGGTTGAACAAAGACCAATGCAAAAAAGTTATTATATCTCCTTGTTTAAAAACTGTTATCTGATTTATACTGTCAAAGGCCAGACAGACTTGGCAGTTTCGGCATTACTGTGTTCCATGGTCTTCCCTCATATGCTTGTATTATATGTGGACAGAATTCGTGTAAATTACACAAAACATTAAGGCCACATGAAAACGGTTAGAAATCTCTGCTAAAAACAAGAATGTGGAATGGCCTACATTATGAGATTGAGCCATTACCTGTGAGTGTGTACAGTGCTCCACGTGGAATGGCCTACATTATGAGATTGAGTCATTACCTGTGAGTATGTACAGTGCTCCACGTCGAATGGCCTACGTTATGAGATTGAGTCATTACCTGTGAGTGTGTACAGTGCTCCACGTGGAATGGCCTACATTATGAGATTGAGCCATTACCTGTGAGTGTGTACAGTGCTCCACGTGGAATGGCCTACATTATGAGATTGAGCAATTACCTGTGAGTGTGTACAATGCTCCACGTTTTCTTTATTCACTTCAATGATGCGATCACCTCTCTTGAGCCCGGCAAAATCCGCAGGACTGTCGGCATCAATGTCTCCCATGAATTCTCCACGGCCGGCCTTGTCTGCCACCAAGCTGAAGCCAAAGCCCGGGAAATCCGGCCACTTGCAGACGTGGCAGTAGCGAGGCTGGGGTGCATCCGACGGGATGTTTGCTTCTCGTGGCGCTAATGTCTCCGGCGCACGATCCTAACAAGCAGCAAAGCAGTTTAATAACGGCAATGTTAGGATAAGACAAGCCAATTACCATGTCAGGCAACAATTGAAATTGAAAAAAGATAAAAAACAACATAGAACATTTTCAATATCAACGAATATCCATAGAAAACGCAGATTTTTCATTACCAACTTGATAACGCACAGTTAAAAATGATTTTCTCTTACTGCACTGGAAAAACTATGAAAACCCATTAGTACCACGGCTATTTATTTTTTTCTGTTATTTGAGAAACTTATTTAGTGTGCGACATGTAATGAATTCGCACATGTGCCAGATAACAACTTGTGCATGAAAGAGAAAAAATAATTCACTATGGTACCATAGGGCTTCCGTTGGAAACTATTGTGAATTTATATTCATGAATGTTAAATAACTTAAATACACACAAAAAATATAAAACTGAGCAACATTACAGCAAAGCAGATATGTACATAAACTAATGATTATCAATGTAATACGTAAAAAATAATTTAGAAGTTATTAAACGTAATCCATTACCCAAACAAATTCAATTGCTGATAAAATGTGATTTAGTACATAGTAACACAAAACTAGCTAACAGATAGTTGCGGTGACCTTGAACAGTTAAATACACCCTTATTTTAACTACACCACCAATTTTACATAGTATCTAGTAAAAAAGACAGAAAATTGTTACAATTGTTTATGTTCTACAATCCAGTTACACCCAAAACATTATAAATGAATACATGTAATCAGAAAAGACAAATGAACATATAAAAGAGGAAAACGCCATCGATATGAAGTAAAAGAAAAATGTCGCTGAAGAAAGAAATGAAATTTTCTTTTTGCTAATTTGATGTTCGCAGCTCTTCGGAGCAAATAACATTCATTGCAGCAAGTACAGCTCAGAACAGCAAGAAATGATAATGGCGTTTGAATGTATGGAAAATTGAAAGGCAAGCTTTCTCTAAAACGATTAGTCTGTAACAAGGCTAGCGTAAGAGATAATGGAAAACTCGCTAACTTAAATAAGAAATGTAAACATTTTACGATTGCTAATGCTTGCAGGCATCACAATGGATACCGTTATGGACTAGCGACTTCAAGGACACAAATCCCTCGGGGCAAGAAATAATGCCAAATATCATCTTCAAATTTGTGCCAGGTATTTAGTTCAATACTGAAATCGTGGTACTGCTAAAAACATAAATGATATCATTACAGGATTAAAAAAAACCATGGTTTTTAATTTAGCAGTATACCTGTATTTTAAAAACACTTTACAGAAAGCATAGATGTAAAAAAAGCATTAGTGAATTGAAAGGTCTTCAGAAACTGTGCGAGATTGAAACAGAGTTGTTCATATCTCAAGTACATTGCAAGAGTTCAGCCAGCCAAAAATATGTAATACGAGAACTATTAAACAGGTTTTGCTGAGATTAATATAACACACACTAGACTAGAACCTGCCATAGTTAGCATGTTAAGTTCTGAAAATTGTTAAGTTTTAAGAAAACTAATGAAAAATGTTAAGTTCTGCCAGATGAGACCTTCCAAACTTTGGCAGTCGACAGAAGTCAATTAAAGCAGAAGCGGTTAACTTGTACAAGCCATAAGAGAGAGAGACATTTAAGAATCGCTGGGTGATATATAAGTTAGGTGATGGCCATAGCTACCTCAATTAGCTGTTCTTCATTATACTCATTGGCCGGTACGATAGCGGAAGCCGGTCGCAACAGCGGCGTCTCAAACACCTGTATGCCATGCAGTCTCGAAGTCAATGGAATCCTCTGACTTTTGTATGTCAGGTAAGTGTCTTCATCGGCAACAAGGAAAGTAACTGAGGTCGGACTTTGCTTTATGTACGTCTCGATTTCTTCGCAACTCCGTTTCTCGACATTAACCCCATTGACTTCAATGATAAAGTCGCCCTGGGCCAGACCACCGGCTTCCGCTGGACTGTAGGCGTCCACTCTACCTATCATATCGATGCTTTGTGCCCTGTTGTACACCAGACAGAATCCGTACCCTTCAAAATCTGGCCACTTGTGGATCTTGCAAAGTCTAGGCACGTTAACAGCCTCTTCTGCAGGCAGTATGTTAGTAACAGGAACCTTGCAAAAGCATATTGAAGATAAGAAGCAAATACTTACTGAGTTTTATTAATGCATGCATTCCCAAGCAAAGTAACATGCCACATCCCTATGCAGCAGCCGGCAAGATATACCTTTCCCTGTATGACTATAACATTGGCCTATACAGGTCAGTTTGTAAGAAATTAATCCCTATATTCCCACGAATCTTGGCAGAGGTAATAATACAAACAAGTATACATACAGACATACTTGTTAGCCCAAGTGCATATTTACAGACCATAAATACTGGAAGGAAGTGTAGCGTCATATAATATTATAATTTAGCAGTTCATTACACCTATGATATTCACACGGGATTGTTTGTCATGTTCACAAACAAGCAAAAGGTCACTTCTGAATCATGCGGCCACACACCATCCCATTTTATTCCTGTGATTCTCTTTGGAAGGCAATTTATACATAGCTCAAAGTGGAATATGACCCAAAATATCATGTAGTAAATGACATACGAAGTAGTGCGCTCATTGCTTTATTGTATTTATATGCATTTTATATATGATTACAAAACAATGTAGTAATTATTTATACACCTCGTATCTTACAAAATAGTACAGCAAGATTTGTATAATAAGGTAAATATGCATTTTATATATGAATATGCTATGAAGAAATTATTTACACATCTTGTATCTTACAATATAGTACAGCATTATTTGTACAATAAGGTACTTTACAGCTACTATAAATATTATAGTGCATAACAATTATATACAATATATTTGGTAGCTTTCAACCGTTCAATTTCTATGTGTAACAACTGTGCGATATCCTTTCTATACTAAGATATTATACATAATATATATGGCTACGTTGAAAAAGTGTTTAACTAATATACTGTATTAAAACTGCTAGCGTGCGGCGGTAAAATGGACTTCTAAATTCAAAGATTTCTGAATGCTTATCAAATGTATCACAGTCCAGGAGCAATACAGAACACATGAAATCTACAATAGCAAACTTTACAACAACGTAGCAACATTCCAAAATTCACTATCTGCTTCTCAAAAACAGAACTAGAAAACAGTGACTGGGAGTGGGATACCATGTAGTTCCATGTGATCCACATTCTTTGATTGATTCTACATCAACTTTTAGCCATGTACGAAAAATGTGCGAGAAAATGTCAACCAAATATACAACCTTTAATCATGTAAGTCCACCAGGTCAGTTCTTTTGAATTTGTCTTATTAGCAACAAATGTCGATAAAAGCACGAAGACAAAAGACAAATGTAGACAAAAGGCTCTCCAAGACCAGTAAAAATGTGGTGCTGTAAATCATCGACCGGAAAAAACAGCAAACATGGCTGCAAATGCAGCAGCTAGCGACAGTTCAATCTCTCAAATAGCAGCCTTTTCAACAAGTTAATCAAAACTGAAAGTTATATCCCACAATGAGGCAATACTCTAGGAGCCGAGAAATATAGAAAGTTTAGCATTGTTCACGGTATTATTTGCAATGTATGACATTGGTTCTACATACCCAACGAAAATGTAAACTAACTTAATGACATAATCATGACATCATGACTCAAGTCATCATCATCTGATCATCTTACAACCCCAAGAAAACATTGAAAAAAAGAGTGTGAATTAAATCTCGAGAGTACGATGATCTTAATGCATCCCATAACTGTTACACTTTCATACGAATCAACACAAAAATTAATCAACGGATATTAAATGGGAAGATATGAAAATAATACAGAAACATTCAAGAATGTACGAACGAACATTATGTTTGACGACATGTGACGCCAAGACATTAAAAAACGCCTTGTGTAATTAAACGCCTGCAAAACACCATAAAAATGTAATTAAATAACAGCAAAACACCAGCTAAACATCTCAATCTCAGTATTTACCAACACCAACAACAGTTACAACACCCGTCACCGATGCTAGTCACAACACAATGTAATGAACATAGCCAATGCCCATTTCTATAGACGGCACATATACTAGAACTGTCAGTAATCTAGGCAATATCTATGACTGGATCTATGAAGCTGAAACAGCCAATATAAACCTTGAACAGAACGAGGCCCCTACCACATAACATACCGGTGCCTCCAATAATTCCACATTTCTCAACTGAGAGGTTACTTTGATGTTACGCGAAGAATAATATTCGTCTGCTTCGGCGTCAACCACCAGGAAAACCACCTCGCTTGCATTAGCTTTAATTGCTTTAACGATGTCGAGATGCGATTTCCCGTCAATGTTGTCGTCATTAACCTCCACAATGCGATCACCAACTCGCAGGCCTCCGGCGTAAGCGGGACTTTCACTTTCGACCTTTTCAATATATTCAGCTTGCTTGGTTTTATCGTACTTAAGATTAAATCCATAGCCTTCATAGTTGTGCCACATGCAGATGGTACACTTGCGTGGTTTTGGTGCACCTTCAGCAATTTCACTTATTACCGACACTACCTATATTATTGAAAGCCTTATGTCAGAAACAATGAAAAATATAGGAGGAATAATTAAAATAAACTGAAAAGAAAACTCATATATAATAAATAAAAATTTAATAAATATAAATAAAAATAAAATAGAAAGCATGCATAAAGAAAAAATTCTCAATTTTTCACTAGAAGCAACTTAACATTGAGCAGCACTGCATCTAGAAATTGTTATAAGCTGCTATAAGCATAACTCAGCATTTATTTGTAACACGAGAGCGAAAAACAGGATTGTTCTGCAAGCTTACTCTACTAACACACACAGCTAGCAGCGCAGGAGGATTGCAATACCTTACGCTCCGGTTCAGCAGTACCGGGTCTCGGAACAACCGTTTCCAAGTTCTCCACATTCTTTTGTTTAGAGGTGACAACAATGCCAGCAGCCGAGTAGTATGATTCTGCCTTCTCATCGACTACTAGCAAGGCAACCATTGCGTCATCAGTCCTGATCAGCTTGATCACTTCCAGATGAGATAGACCGCTAATGTTCGTACCATTGACTTCTACAATTCGATCCTCGTCTAGAAGACCTGCGCTGTGAGCCGGACCATCCTCCTGGATTTGGGTAACTGTCTCCTGGTCTCCGGATTCGTCGTACTCTAACGTGAAGCCATATCCATCATAATCTGCCCACTTGTGAATGGTGCATAAACGAGGCTTTGGCGCATCCTCGGCAATTTCTTTTACTGCCTCTATTATCTGTCTCCGAAGAACAAATAATGCTAAAGTTGTGTTAGTAAAAAGCAAAGCATAAAATAAACAAAAGGATAAACAAACAAATAAATAAAGCAAAGGAAAAGAAAAACTTGCTTTCTATCAACAGCTTTGCAAACATGCATAACAAAAACTGATTTTTTTATTAAAGTGAACCAAAATTGTTAGTAGGCATGGATTATGCTTGCAAAAAACAGATTACTAAAGATACATGCTGCCCCCTGCATTACCTAGTCGCTTTGGAACTCCGCTTTAAACAGCTTTTAAAAATTTGCAACATTTAAGATGAAAACTGCAAATACCTGCTCCGCTACCCTGGCAGGTCTAGACTCTGGTGTTTCAATTCGTTTAATATTTGGCAAGTTGGTGGTAACTGTTATGCCTCTGGATGCATAGAACTCATCAGCTTCTGGGTCAACTACAAGGAAAGTAGCACGACCAGCGACCGTCTTGATAACATCGATGACCTCCTTATGACCTTTATCTTCAATATTTTGTCCATTCACTTCAACCACGCGGTCATTTGTCCGCAGTCCACCCGTCTCTGCCGGACTGTCTGCTTCAATGTCACCGATAAACTCCTGCTCTTTGACTCTGTCATACTTCAAATTGAATCCGTAACCCTCGTAATCCGGCCACTTATGAATCGTGCATAATCGGATTTCTGGAGCATCATTCAAAACCTCTTCTACCCTTTCTGCTACCTGACCAACAAAATAATGTTGAGAAAATAAACACGATTATTTGTTAGTATGCAGCTCATACTAGAAGCTTAATGTCGACATCAGATTAAAAGATTATTTGACATGATAAATGTCAATTAGTCATTGCGCTTGTCAAGAAACAGAGAATAGTTAATCACTACTAATCTTTTTACATTTGTACATCTGAAAATAACTTTGAAAAAGAAGTGAATCATTGAAAAGAAAATTCATAACCATGCGAACGGCGAATGTGATTTTTTTTGTGGTTGTACTCTACAAGACATTAGTTACGAAAAGCTAGCGACACAGTGTCTACAAACGATGCAGCTCGGCAGCTACAATGCCTCCTACCTTTTCTTTTATAAGAGGCGTTTCCAGTTTCTCAATATTGTCCATACTAGAAGTTATTGCTACACCACGAGAGGTATAATATGCAACTGTTTTCAGGTCAGCAACCAAGAACACGACATGGTCAGTGTTAGATTTAATGATGCCAACTATATCACTATGCGATTTGTCTTCTACGTTTTGCCAATTGACCTCAATCACACGGTCACCACTTTGCAGGCCACCAGATTCGGCTGGACTGCCCGATTCTACACTTCTGATAAGTTCGAATTTCTTATCCTTGTCGTACTGAAGGTTAAAACCGTAACCTTCATAGTTTGGAAGTTTGCGAATTGTACACAGACGAGCAGATGGTGCAGGACCCTTAAATGTACAAACGACAAAGAAATGCACAGTGTTAAAAGCACCGAAAGTTAACCCATCATAAATAATCTAATGCCATTGAAATGCAGTTATCAACAAATTTACTCACACAATCACCTAAAAATACAATCGTCTGTAAAGTAATAAGTTTAGCTGCTTCATTTAATTAAGCTTCATCCTAAAAAAGGTCTTCCAATAAACTAAAATAAACCGGTAACTAAAATATTCTGTATGTACAAGCAAACCGAAAACACCATTAACCTATAAAGAACTAATAATTAACATAGCTCACTATCGCAAATGTTATGCATGGTCGTTCTTGAAACGAAAATCAGATATCAGCAAAAATGTTGATAAGAGAGTTAACTGCAAACGATTTAATTACTAACACAAATAGCTTTACAGATGCCTGCAACACACATAGCTAAACAACATCACTGCTTAGAAGACGAGCACCACATTCAACCTCACTTGACAATTTTTGCCAGATCTTCTGCACCATTTATAACAAATGTCACAAACCAATTTGTTATTTATAAAAGACTATTACTTAACTCTTTCATAAGAAACATTAAGAAACAGTAGCTAAGATATAAAAAGCAAATAATAATATAGGTAATTTAGGCATTACTCGAGAAAGGTATCTTTGAGATTTAAGCCAAAAAATGGTGATTCTCAAAAATTGGGGCTGGAAAGACAAACATCGACCATGTATATAAGATATGTGGCTGGCAAAAAGCTAACTGATCAAAACAAATCTCAAACAGACATTTTGCAACAGTGCACTTGCAAAGCCCCATATTGAAATACTTATCAAGTAACTGAACGAGACAAAACTGTCGGTAAAGCACGAAGTACATCTCAGCTTTACTACAGGCAGACAGCATTTGTAACAAATGTCACAGCTAATGATTCGATCTCTAAGGAAGAGACAAGGAGACAGCAGAAAATATCGACTACAGGCTTTAACTACTAGCACACAACTGAAGAACACAAAAACCAAGAGATTTACAATGTCATACGAGAACATGAGCAACACAAGAGATCATGTGCCAACGGTTATTTCTAATCGTAACTACCAGACAGACAAACATAAAACATAAGACAGTACGATAAGCACTGTTAAAAGTGGTGCCATACGCAAGACGAATACATCAACGTACCTCGGCCTCCCTAACTGGCGTCTCCAGTTTTTCGATATTTTCCATACCAGATTTTATCGTGATACGACGAGCCTTATAATGAGCAATAGTCTTTGCGTCGGCAACCAGGAACACGACATAGTCGCTGTGAGACCTGATAAGGGCGACAATTTCCGTATGGGATTCTTCCTCGACATTGCGACCATTGACTTCTATGACTCGATCGTCCGACCGAAGGCCACCGGCCTCTGCTGGACTTCGTGGTTCAACGTTACGAATACTTTCGAATTTTTTGTTCTTGTCGTAAAACAGATTAAAGCCGTAGCCCTCGTAGTCAGGCCACTTGCGTATAGTACATTGTCGAACGGAGTGAGTAGGTGCCTTTAATATTGAAAACAAGGCTACTTCAATAAGGAGTGGGAAGAAAATATAAACACATTAAAGTATTATAATAGCCTCCTCATAATGTCTCATTTTAGCCGACAGAAGAAATGACAATTTTTTAATTTACTACTTTAATTTGTTTAAATTCACCAGTAGATATCGTTTACACCAAATTTAAAAAAAATGTTAATATGTCGAGATATTTTTACATACATTTCTTTATGTCTACAAAACCAATTGAAAAAGTTAGAAATATATGTTTAATAACAAACGGTACAATGCAACAACATGAATTCTGAGCTATAACACGACAAGCTAACTAAGCCAGTTCTAGACAAAATATTCTTTAATTGTAACCTCATTTTGGTCATATTTGTATTAGTTATGTTTGTATTAGTTATTTGTTTTAGCTGTTTGTTTTAGTTAATTAAAATTCAGGAGCTACTTCGCCTCATTTTGGTGCTGATGATCTATAATAATAAATTAAATCTATTCTCCTGAATCTCACAAAATGGGCAAAAGAAAACATGAAACTTTATCAGATCGTCATCGGAAAAATGGAAGGCATCAAATACTACGGTGACAATTATATATGCATAACATACAGCATAAAATCTCGATACAATATGGTCAAAAGAAGCTTTGTACATTTTTCAACGCATTTTTAAGTCCCTGATTTTTCCACCATATTATCATTTGAATACGAAGTATTACAAACTCGATAGTAATAATCAAATAATGGAGACTTAAGGAACACAAAATTTAGACAAGACAAACAACCAACAAAACAACCAACACCATCACAAACGAAACCAGTAGCAAATCAGCACACAGCTGTAAGACTCCCTTATATGACCAACATCGACTACACTAGGCTTAACGAGTCCGACCAATTCTACAACGTATGAAACACGTAGGTCTGCAAACCTTCACCGACATTGCAAGTGACAAGCACTCCTTGCCAGGAGACAATAAGGACACTTTGTCTCTGCACCGCACAGCTGCAACAGGAGCACATATCCATACCTGCTCTGGAATCTGTGCTACAACTGGTGTCTCCAGCTTTTCAACATTGTCCATGCTTGATGTTATTGCAACACCACGAGAAGCGTAGTAGGCAACCGTTTTCAAATCAGCGACCAAGAATATGACCTCATTGTCGTTTGACTTAATGATGTTAACAATGTCACCATGCGACTTGTCTTCAACATTTTGCCAGTTGACTTCAATCACACGGTCTCCGGATTGTAAGCCACCGGATTCGGCTGGACTGCCCGACTCCACATTACGTATAAGTTCGTACAGCTTATCCTTGTCATAATGAAGGTTGAAACCATAACCCTCATAGTCTGGAACTTTACGAATCGTACACAGACGAGCAGATGGAGCAGGACCCTTAATACGGAAATGTTAAAAGTTTAAAACCAATATTACTTTACTCAATTTACAAAATTCAATGCAGAAACGAAACCAATGAAATTATAAGGAAAAGTGGAGAAAAAGCAAAATACGAAAAAGTCGTGTACAGTCGTTAATGTTCATACACACTGCCTAATTGCTACATATTGCAGAATGAAGGCATACCTCCTGTTCCACAAGAGGTGTTTCCAGCTTCTCAATATTCTCCATACTAGAAGTTATCGCTACACCTCGAGAGGCATAGTAAGCAACTGTTTTCAGATCAGCAACCAAGAATACAACATGATCGCTGTTAGACTTAATGATGCCAACAATATCGTTGTGCGATTTGTCTTCAACATTTTGCCAATTGACTTCAATCACACGATCACCAGTTTGTAGACCACCGGATTCGGCCGGACTGCCCGATTCTACATTACGTATAAGCTCGTATTTCTTATCCTTGTCATACTGAAGGTTGAAACCGTAACCTTCATAGTTTGGAACTTTACGAATCGTACACAGACGAGCAGATGGAGCAGGACCCTTAATGTGCAATGTAACAATATTAAAATAAAATTCATCTAGATGAGGTAAACAATTTTTTATATAATCTAAACGGAAAACACAGAAAGTCAAAAGCGATCCAAAGCATTAGTAAGTTATGTTCATACTAAATAAAGATACGATGAGACGCAAAGAAGAAAGAGGAGCATACCTCCTGTTCCACAAGAGGTGTCTCCAGCTTCTCAATATTCTCCATACTAGAAGTTATCGCTACACCTCGAGAGGCATAGTAAGCAACTGTTTTCAGATCAGCAACCAAGAACACAACATGATCGCTGTTAGACTTAATGATGCCAACAATATCGTTGTGCGATTTGTCTTCAACGTTTTGCCAATTGACTTCAATCACACGATCACCAGTTTGTAGACCACCGGATTCGGCTGGACTGCCCGATTCTACATTACGTATAAGCTCGTATTTCTTATCCTTGTCATATTGAAGGTTGAAACCGTAACCTTCATAGTTTGGAACTTTACGAATCGTACACAGACGAGCAGATGGAGCAGGACCCTTAATGTGCAATGTAACAATATTAAAATTGAAATTCATCTAGATGAGACAAAAAATTTTTTTATATAATCTAAACGGAAAACACAGAAAAGTCAAAAGCAATCCAAAGCATTAGTAAGTTATGTTCATACTAAATAAAGATACGATGAGATGCAAAGAAGGAAAGGCATACCTCCTGTTCCACAAGAGGTGTCTCCAGCTTCTCAATATTCTCCATACTAGAAGTTATTGCTACACCTCGAGAGGCATAGTAAGCAACTGTTTTCAGATCAGCAACCAAGAACACAACATGATTGCTGTTAGACTTAATGATGCCAACAATATCGTTGTGCGATTTGTCTTCAACGTTTTGCCAATTGACTTCAATCACACGATCACCAGTTTGTAGACCACCGGATTCGGCTGGACTGCCCGATTCTACATTACGTATAAGCTCGTATTTCTTATCCTTGTCATACTGAAGGTTGAAACCGTAACCTTCATAGTTTGGAACTTTACGAATCGTACACAGACGAGCAGATGGAGCAGGACCCTTGAAAATTCAATATTGCGAAGCAACACAAATAGAACAAAAGTAGTATACATGTGTATGCAGAATACAGAAATAGAAGGTATTAACCTGGTACAGCATATATGTGTACATAAATGATTACCATATAAATAGAACTGGCATTTATAATATACCTCAGTTCATTGCCACTCAGTGAAGACCTATGTGATCTATAATTAAAATTGCTCAGTTTAGTAAAAAGTGCTGTACATACAGCATGCAAAGACAAGAACAACAGCTAACATCGCTGCAAAAAAGCAACATAGCAAACACCAACTGCACACATGTAAAGAGCTGCTACACTTTTGATACACGTTGAATGCACAATTACATAGACAAAATGGCACCTAGCACCACATACTTCTATGGGTTTTGTTGTCGGTGTTTCTAAACGGATGACATCTTTCATCTGTGAGTTAACAGAAATGGATTTTGACTTATAATATCTGGATGCCTTATCGTCGACGACTAAAAATAGTACCCGGCTGGGATGCTTGTTAATGGCTTCGATGACACTGTCGTGAGACCATCCGCTGATATTTTTGCCATTGATTTCCACAACAACGTCATCTACTTGCAGTCCCCCAGCATCAGCCGGCCCACCGGCTGCCACAGTATGCACATATTCCTGCTTCTCCAACTTGTTAAATCGCAGAGCAAAACCGTAGCCCTTATAATCTGGCCATCTATGTATAACGCACTCCCGGGGTGGCTTCACTCCTGTATATACCTTCAAAGTCGTGAAACGAGAGCTTGTTTAGTTTACTTATAAGAACTACTCAATACAATATTAAACCAGTGGAAACTGTGAATGTATAAGCTTTTTTGTTCTTACCTGATTCAGAATGTAGTTAATGAAATGGACTGTACAGCTAACACCAACCTAAGCTTCTAGTAAATGCAAAATTATCCATTATAATGGTCATCTAGTTAGCGAAAACCGGTTGCGAAGATAGAAAAATTTCAAAATTTGGCTAGGGAGTTTGGACACAACTGATGCTAATTTTGCAGTTTTCTGAATGTGTAAATTTTACATTAACCTAAAAAAATGAAAAAGTTGCAAGAGCACTAATGAAACCAGAAGTTTTTGTCCAATTTCAATCTTAACAGAAATTGACCAAGTACATTAAGAGACGTGTTCACCTAGCGATGAATGTTTAAAGGCAAATGTAACCAATGGGGTTAATAAAATACCTGAACTTTTCCGGGTTGATTCTCTGGTGTTTCTAGTCTTCTAACGTTTGGTAACTCACTACTGACATTAATCTTCCGGGCACTGTAATAAGATACAGCTTCTTTACCAAGCACCAGAAGTGTCACATGGTCTTCAATAGACTTCACAAGTTCTATTACATCTGCATGCTCGGCTCCCACAATGTTCTTTCCATTCACCTCAACGACTTGATCATTTTCCAACAGACCGGCTAGGTCGGCTGGACTGTCAGGTGTCACCTTGTTGACCATTTCAAATTTTTTATCCTTTATGTACCGCAGTGTGAAGCCATAACCACTAAAGTCTGGCCATTTACGAACCAAACATTCTCGAATCCATGGTGCACTGGTCGGAATAACCTTTAATTTTTATTTGTAACAATTATTTTAAAACAAATGGCAATTTTAGCAGTAAACGTAGAGGTAACAGTACATGTACACACCAACCACTTAACAGATGCAAATGTACTACTAATAAAAACATTAAAAACGTCTAGCTCTAGCATATGCAAACATTGGCCATTAACACTGCCATACTTATGAACTGCTTTCAAAATTGACAGCTAAAATGAGAAAAATTTTGAGACCGCAACACGTTCATATATAGATGAACTTCAAGACCCGTGACAGACAACAGAGTGTAACTGTAATTCAAGTAGCTGCCTGACAAATACCATATTTATGTACACAATAAAAGCAAGCATTAAACTCATGCAAGGCAAATGATTTGATGAACACTGGATGCAAAGGACTGTGCAGCAACTGCAACAGCAACCTGGTTGCTAATAGACAAAAAGCTAGTGTTCCAACAGGACAGAAAGTAGTGTAGCAGCTATCAGAAAGTCACAAACATGTAACAAAACGTAATACTCATCATACGGTATCTGGTTGCTCTTCTGGAGTCTCTAGTCTTGTCACCTTCAATCGCGCCGTAATCGGCATGTTACGAGACTGAAAGAATTTAAATGCTTCCGAATCGACAACAAGGAATGTCACCCGATTAGGGTTACTTTTAATATTGTCGACGACTTCCTCGTGTGACAGCCCCTCAACATTGGTTTCGTTAACTTCGACGACACGATCGCCAGCAAGAAGACCGCCCGCATCAGCAGGACCATCAGCTTCCACGTTCCCAATATATTCCTGATTTTGGTCTTTCTTGTATTGCAGCGTGAATCCGTACCCACTGTACTTTGGCCACTTTCGTATGGTGCAGTGTCGTATAGGTGGCGTGTCCTCTTCGCTGGCTTCCGGCTCTTTTTCAATCTCATTGACTACTGCCTTTAATGTGAATTAACTGTTTGTAATACATTTATAACAGGCAAGCAGCAACGCGGTGCAGCTATCTTATTTTCTGAGCTGACTAAAATAAGCCAAATTTAAACAGCCCAAATTAAGTAATAACACAGCTATAACCATTTGGCTAATACATCTGTAATTATGATCCCCAAGTAGATGTAACAAAAATGGCAATGCGTTTGAACCTAGACAGGATAGGATCACTACTCATGACTGAAGATTTGACACTGTTCAGTAAGCTATTGTTTTAACAAAGAAATGCAAGTAAAAAAATGTAGCCAGTGATAATTCCAGCCACTGAGATTCATAGTAGGAAACACCATCAAATTTAATGACGTCTTTTAGCAAGGGATATCCAAAATATGAATGGTTTATTTCCCTTTGATTATAAAAATAACAAATAGTGAACCAAGTTCAATTTAAGTTGTAATTCTCATAACAACCTGTCTAAAGGTGTTCAACGAATGTGCTGTTTACAATTAGCTTTATTCATTGGCTATGAATGGCGATTAATGTTAATAATATACCTACCACATCTTTCCGAATTTAACCTTATTGCTACAACTATATTCACTTTAGCCATTCATAGTGTCAAATATAGCAGTTCGTTTGCTACTTTTGGCAAGTAGCACCTATCTATGTGGTGCTAATGCCCATAAAGCACCTATCTATGTGGTGCTAATGCCCATAAAGCAATTCTGAGTGGCTTGTGAAATGAAGAGACTATAAGCTAGGAATTGAACATAACATGATAAGCATTCTGTTGTAATTGAAAACATAAAAAATTGTATTTATACATACCTGCAGAAACATCACTTCCTACATGTTATTAAAAAAAACTTAGTGTAACAAAATAATGTAACCAAGACGTCCAACAATTTGTAATCTCTCCCTCCCCCCTCCCGTAATGTAGAGCTAATAAGAAAAGCAAGAACAACTGCCAAACTTGAGTGAGTTTGTAGTTTCAATTTGGCTAGAAGGAAATATACCTGCAGAATAAAATGTCAGGCAAATAATATTGTGAAACAATTCATTCACACAGTTCGAAAATGGCAACTGCACACATGTAGCATCATCGGGCTGTTAAGGAAGTGTGTAAATTACTAAATAGTATTTATTACAGAACTGCTTTAAGTTAGTTTGATCTGTGTAAGCTAGCTAATTTGGCAAACTTTGCTGATTTTTTCTGCCATTAAATGACAGAAGCAGTTAGAAAATTCAGGCATGAAGCTAAAGTGACTCAAGATTGGAAAATTTGATAATCCTAAACTGAGATTTAAATTATAAAAAATACAGGCAACAAAAGTATGAAAAAACATATCCTCACCTGGACAACAATTCCGTCTGCATCACCATTTTCACGCGGGCGTGGCACGGGCGTGGCAATATACTCGATGTTGTCAAGTGCGCTAGAGATGGGAATGCCACGAGCCCTGTACTGCTCGTAAACGTCACTGCTGACAACCAACATTTTAGTTTCACTTGGATTCGATTTAATCTTGTTGACCACATCCATGTGAGGAAGACCCTCCACGTTGTCACCATTGACCTCGATGACTCGGTCGCCCTTCCGCAACCCACCCATGTCAGCCGGACTGTCGTGGTCAACATCACCGATGAACTCCTGACTACTACTCTTATCATACTGGAGATTGAAACCATATCCCTCGAAATCCAGCCATTTCCTTATGTGACAGAGTCTTGGGGCTGGCAGCGTGGAAACGGCAAGATCCGCAATGGCAGCTGTTACCGCCTCCACCTAAATAAATAAGAGACAAGCCACCCTAAATACCTAAATTTCTGTGTACAATTAGTTTCTAGAATATCCACAAGATTTTTACCACCCCTTCAAATGTGTTGCATTTGTCCCATATAAGCTCACCCCAATTTCCAAGTAAGAAGCTGATTTTCTGTATTTAATGTTCAAGGTTAGTCCCTAAACTTCACTTGAAGAATGAAATGTCTCATGACAATGTTAACAGCAACATAATAAGCTTGTTGGTGAAATTACTGCAAACATTGGCAGATCACAATTGTACGTGCTGTAAATACGACAATTCAACTAATAAGACACCAAAGCCGAAACTGTGCAAAAGAATAATTACGTAAGTATTTGAACGGAAATTTCAGAAACATTAGCTAAGCAAACTAACACATAAACTATAGGAATTGAACAAGATTGTCCCAGAGTTGTAGCAAAATGGTAAGTGGTATAGTGAAGACATCTAAGAGAAGAGCAGCGAGGTCATGAAGAATGTCACTTCAAAGTGGCACAGAAACACAACGTTGACAATGTACCCTTACTTTCGTAGGTTCACTTTCCTCGCTCTGCAGCGATTCGGGAGCTGAGGGCGCATCACCACCCTCAACGTGGACTTCACCAGTTTCAGCAGAAAAGGACCCATTTACCTGGCCGGGCCGTGGTCGGGGTACGGGCGTCTTGATATACTTGATCACCCTCATCGAGCCGTCAATGGGTATCCCGCGTGAATGGTAGAAACTATCTGTATCTCTGTCGACGACGAGCAGCTTGGTCTCATGAGGAATTGCTCGAATCTTGTCTACAACCTGTTGAACAAAGAGACAATGTTTAGTGCAGCAAACAACCATGAACATCCACACAAAGACTTATTACGACTGAGAGGGAGCGTTATAACAGCTGCACTCCATTGCTGCAATTGGTTGAGCAAAAATCTTTGCACAAAAGCATCTCAGTAAAAAACTCTAAACATTTAGCAAACAGCAAATTTCAAACTAAATGTGCCGTAAGCAAAGATCTACTTCAAATGAAAATAAAGATAAAAACTAAAGATTAAAAAAAAAGATATACTAAAGATGGCAACTACTGTCGCAGATTTCAGCCGCTGAGGCACAGGGGTATGACTGACAGAAATATTTGGTTAATTGCTATCTTTAGTATACTAGTAGCATAGTAACTCCTTTCTTTTTCTATTTCAATTCCAATTTATTTAATGCATGAACAAACGAAGCTCTTCATAAGCACCTTAATAAAGTACAGTCACATCTCTTTACACCACAGCTTTGGACATTAAGTGAGTCTGACATTACAAAGAGGTGCATTAATACATACATGTCTATGCAAATATAGGCCAAAAATGTGGGCGTTAAGCAAGGTCGGCATTAGAAAGGCGGGGCAATATAACTGTACATAGCATTCAGTTAGTTTGATAAATTTACTGTTTCATAGTTTCATCAGGAACTATGACTAAGCATTTGCATGTAAACAAGACATAAGAGAAATCAAAAAGTCATTCTTACAAATGGTGTGTAGAAATGAGAGCATCTTAGGTTAACATTTTAAAAAGCTTACACAAGGCTGTACTTTGTAGACTACAGTCAATCAGTACGCAACCAGTAAAGTACCAAAACACATAAATGACTGACATTTTCAAGTTTTGCCGCATCAGATAGCAAGGGTGTACATCAAGTAGCTATCACACCAACACAAATGTCAAATCAAATATAAATATTTACAAGGTAAACAATAAACTGCTTCTTGTTTACAAAGTGAAATTTTATTTGTCTGCAGGCAAATTTGATTTCATTATGGCACTTCACAATCCATCATTTTCCGCTATTTACGTTTCAGTTTTCCGCTTCCACTATTCTTCCTGTTAGGTGAAGTAATTACGTCGCCATCGAGTTCACAGCTGGAATAACAGGGATTAAGGAGACGATTAGGGATTTAATGTAATTAGTAATCTGTTTAAACAACTGACAGTCATATGTGGCCGAGCAGGAAACAGACCACCACACTGGCAGCCCTCTCAACTGTGTCTGCACACATATTCTAGGAGGACAACCAGGAACTTGTTACGCATGTTGTGTGCAATGGGGCAAATGCAGGCAATAGATCCACATTACAAATGCAGACCAACATTAAAGGACATTCAGTTCTAGCATTCACTGAAATTTTTTTTATCGTATCCTTGCATTAATTAAATTCATCCTTCATCATTCTTTGAGCACTGGGACACTTTAAACTTTTAACTCTGCCACAACATTTGACGTAAAATTCAAGGTAATATGATGAATGTCTGCCACAATATTTGATATAAAATTCAAGGTAATATGACGAATGTATCACTTGCGTATTTTGTTTGATAACTCAGTATTGGCCAACAAATGCATTTTGACAGATAAACGTAACGCATGAACACCCTTTTGCTAAACAGATTACTCATGAGTTTATTCATCGGCTGTTTGAAGTATCTTGCGTACTAGACAGTAGGTTCTATGATTAAGACCTGTTTTACACTTGTCTCACATAAGCCTCAGTGTTGCATTCAACAACAAGGATCTACATCAGATAAGCACTTAAATGTAGGGAATTATAGAGAGCTTCAACAACTGCGTAATGTGTAAGATAAAGACCCAGTAAAAAATAGAATGAAAGACTGCAACGTTTTAGATGTTTCCGAAGATTTTCTCAACATATGAGTTTTTTGTATGATGTCGGACATCAGGCAGGGGTAAGGCGAGCCTTAGAAAGCTACTTAATAATCCTAACTGTATTATTAAAATTTTGACACTAATAACTGTTTACCTTTTGTATAAAGAAGCAGATTGCTACACACTTCAGGCATTATAACTTAGTGCTACATTTGCAAATTAATATAATTCAGAATCCATGCAGCTTAAATTCATCAAACATAAGCTGTTGACGTTCATAAATAATAATAATTTATCGCATGTGTAAAACGCATTAACATTAAAATAGACAAATACATTTTACATACACGAATCATACCATAACATACATACATAAACACATAAACAGAACATAAATACTAGATTATTTTAAACTTCAAACTTACTTCACCCAGCAAACTACAAATTACAAATAGAAATTTACAACATAGCTGAAGAAAAACAACACAAAAAATTAATATATTTACACTACAAATAGTAAAGCTGTGTGGCTCAGGAGACCTAAAAATGGCAAAACAGCCGCATAAATAAAAGGTGATTAATTAAAATAAATTAAAAGATTTAACAAAGCTAAAATCGTATACATGTATATAAAATCGCTAGAAATCAGCCCCCAAAACCAGTACTTTCAGTCCCTAATAAATTTTTAATTAATTAAAAAGGCAATTAAAGTTCTAAGAAATGATTTGTAGTTGTCAACATTGGTCATTCTATGTGCATAAAATGGTAAATTGTTCCATAATTTTGGTGCTGCTACACAAAAAAAAACTATGAAATCCATACATGACTAGATTACAACACGGGTCGGTACAACAAGAGTCAATGAGCTAATTGATCCAAGATTATTACCTGAGCATGAGGTAAATTCTCTACACACTCTCCATTTACTTCCACTATCCGGTCTCCATTTACCAGACCGGCCATGTCAGCTGGACTGTCCGACTCCACAGATCCGATAAACTCCGCCTGCTTCTCCTTTTCGTATTGCAGGTTGAAGCCGTAGCCATCGAAGTCGGCCCACTTGACGAGGTGGCATAGTCGCACAATGGGGGCATCGTCCGGGAGCTCCTATAATTCCAATATGCAGTAATGTTTTATGCAAAGAAACAAATGTAACAACCTTGGCAAATACGTACTGTATGCCATTACCGCATAGCTCGAGATTAGTTTATTTTTCTCTCATTATGAGTGCAAGGTAATCAGTACTAAACAAGACTGTTTGCAAGGTTAGTGCCCCTAGGAAAGTTACACAGTTACTGGCCCAGACTTAAGAATGCTGGAAAACTACTGACATAGTCCGTTCACTGCTGCATTAAATGCATTATGTGGAAACTTCCATTTAACTTCTATTGCCAGATATTTCCATTTTTAAAATCAATCAAAAACAGAAAATCACACTTTTTAATGTAGATAAATTGAAAAAAATTGGAAATTTGTAGGAAAATAAAAAGGAAAGAGTTTACAATTCCCCACACAATTTAAATACCCTAGTCCTAATTCTAACCCTAACGCAAAGTCTAACTATAATTTCGTTTCACGAACTAATTTCCTGTGTGTGTGGACAATTGTAAACTTTAGCCAAAAATTTTACAAAATAACAACTACAAGAACTTTAGGTCTTTCATATTATTAATACTTTCACATCAGCTTAGAAGTGAGTGCCAGAGAAAAATTTTTAAATTTATAACAACATAAAAAAGCTATGGATAATATATCAATCAAAAACTACACTGCCTAAACCATTATAAATGCTGTAAAAGCCATAGCAGGTAAAAAAGATACCATCAATCTTACTATATCGCTAATCTTGGCCATACAGTTAACAATGAAAAATAAAAGTTTTTCAATATCAGGGTCTAAGATTAGTGAACTGTCCTTCTTTTGCTCTAGTGGTTCATAAAACGCTTCGTGGGCAGAAAAACAAACTTGAAAAAAGACTACTTGAGCCGAGTATATCAGTGAAGTTACAAACATTTCAGGAATTTGTAATGATAAAGCTAGCAACCATTGTATGCACAAGGACATACTTCAGAGCCATAAACCTACCTAGATGTTCTGACTTTTTTTATAACGGTTGTTTGCACAGCTACAGTAGCACGATGCCTTATCAGCTTTTATCCTGGACTGTGGGACAAAATAAATAATCAATTTTTGTGCAATCAGACATACTGACAGTAGGTCAACTGCATTAATGTTGGCATAATAATCATTGTGGGGCACATGTGTAATGAACTACACTAGGCACAGGTGTGCTTGCAGTTATTAGCCAGATTTTTGAGTTATCATAGCTCACTTAATGTATGATATAATGAAAAAAGTGAATTAATAAGAAATTTGTTTGCAGTCCATATTATTTTCCATATTTTCGTTATCTTTATGTAGTGGTCTCAGTTACTGTACCCGACAGTATAACCCAACGCCCAAATATAATCATGCAAAGCAGCTTCGTTGCTGCTCTTTGTTTTTTTGCTTGTTAAACAAGGCCTAAATTCAGATTACATTTTCTATATACAGCTTTAATTTAAATTTGGTAATTATTTTTTGCACATAAGTCTTAAATTTGCTATTATTAAAACTAACATACAAAGCAGAGTTTAAAAAAATTTGGACCGAGCAATCACGTAACATAGAATCATTAGAAACGAGCAAAACTGCACTTAAAAATGCACCGGTTCACAAATTTGAACATTCATTGTCTGTTTTGACAAATTTCGCACCCCCTTGGCCTTTTTCTGTTATCTCGTCATAAAGAATGCCTGTAATGCTGCTAATCACCTTTCAGACACGAGTTTGGCGGACAACGCGTCCTTGACAACAATGCTGCCCAAACGCAATTTTCAGAGCATACCTAATTCTTGCGAAAAAGCCACTCAGCATTCTTTCCGACCTGCGAACTGGACAATAAAATTCGTGGACGACCTTGGATCAAAAACACACGCAGAGCAACATAAATTTCTACGAAGTATGTTCACCGCACTACACAAAAATACACAAAAATGTGTTTATTTGCTACTTCTAGTATGAGTAAACTCCTTACATTAGACACGCCTAAGTTGTCAACTATGTTCTAAACGAAAAAGAATGTATGATATTTGCATTGTTACTTACTACATTGCCATAATGTCAAATTTCCAGAAAAAGGCCAAAAGGGTGCAAAATTTGTCAAAGCAGATACAATGAATGTTCAAATTTGTGAAATGGTACATATTTAAGTGTACATTTTGTTCGTTTCAAATAAATGTATATTACATGATTGCTTAGTTCAAATTTTTTAAACGTTACTTTGCATTTCAGTTTTACCGAATGTAAATTTAAGACTTATACACAAAAATTAAATTGAATGCATTCAGAAAATGTAATTATAATTTAGGCCTTGTTTAACAAAGACAAAAATAAAAAACAATACAGCTACGTCGTATTGTCAATTTTTAATTGTATAATTTGTACATTTTGTAATTTTATGCTAAATGGATGAATAAAAAATCTGAAAAATCTACATAACTCTTGTGTAATAGTAAAATTTATATAAAGGACTACAGGTGGATCTCAAAGCTACAAAAGTGTTTATTAGCTAAACAATAGTTTAATAAAACAACACAAATGCAGTTAATGGCACTAGTAATAGCACGTAATGCAAGACATGGCATGATTTAGTGAAAAAAAACAGGAAGCAACATAAGTTGGTGCCTTTTTAAGTTTTGCAAATCAAATAACCATAATTTCTGGAAAAATAAAGCGTGAATTGCTTTCCAGAAGTAATTTCAACAGCAGAAATGAATTTACAGTTAATAGACACTTGGCTATCGATTAGTCATGTTTTTCACTGTTAATTCTCAAGTATTCAAAGAATTAAATCAGTTTTAAGACATAATGGGTTTATTGTCAAATGACCTGGCATAATTGGCAATAGTGGCACACAGCACAACACAATACAGGCTATTGTGAAAAATAACTACTTACGATATGTTCTGCGGGCATTGCGGAGTATAGTTTAGCCGAAATCACGCCCTAGAGCAATATTCGATCAACCAAAAGATTTGCTCAGACGTATCGTGTAGAAGAAAGCCGGACAGACACAACCTTTAGACTTACAAGCTCTGCTATCTGTATTTACTTACTGTACTCTCTATCAATAATAATGCACTATCTAAATCTGGCGGCTTTTTCACCATTAATAAACTGTAAAAACTCTGTGCCTACACAGAACTTATAACCGATCTAAGTCCTGCCACGAAGAGGCGAAGCGTTGATTTAAACTGCGCCAACACGACTCCCCAATTTTGTAATCAATTTGCGAAACATGTATGGGTTGGAAAGTGTAAACGAATGCTGAGTCACAAGTGTGCATAGGGTGTTTGTTTGTTTGTCCAACAAACAATCTTGCACATTTTCGACAGGAAATTGTTTCTATGGACAAATCGTGTCCAGTAAGTCACCAGGGGCTAATACACATTCTAATTAAAAAATTTTCTTTGACAAACAGGCAATTTCAGTCGAACTGTGAAAAACTGCAGGAGCTTGAGAATGAATTCATCTGACCGACTCACAACAGTGAAGGTCCACAAAATTGCACAAATTGGACAGGCAGTAGTGACTCTAGTGGAATTGACAATACAATTATGTAAACAGTAAAGACTAATTGCCTACAAAAGTTCGCTACTTCGGTATAATTTTCACATTTTGGTTTCAACAACTAGAAAGAGAATGGAACTGGTTTCTGTTATCTGAAATATAATCTGCACTTTCGTTGTCAAAAGCAAACAAACATGTATCGGTAGCTCGACATATAAACTAAACTTTGAAACTATTATAAATTCGTATTGGGGAGATTGAGAACAGGGAATATTGTAAATTATGATGCGTTCTGACAGCTATAGGCCTACTATACAGTGCATTCAAGAGCAACATTTTGAATTTAAATTCTCAAAATCTGGCTACGAAACATATTTCTGGAAGTCTTTGAGCCTAAATTGGTAGTGCATTGTACTGATGACTATATAGTAACCTTAAAAACAGCCGCTATAAAATATATAAGTATACCCAGTGTTAAGGCAGAATTTCATAACATTCTCTCTAAATTCTCGTTTACAGGTTTTTACACCTATCAAGATTAAATACTATAAATTTTTAAGTTATTCATTTTTTTACTTTCTACAATACCTTGCTGGATAACATACAGTTTCTGTTGTTTAAATGCAGCTCCATTAATCCACTAGGTTGTTAGTGTACCTGATTACAAGGCAAACTTGGTAGTTAAGCAGCTTAATGTCAGATTAACATCTAGCATACCTCTCACTGAGTGCAAATTAACACTAATTATCAGTATAAAATTACTGCCTGTAATGTCAAATACCTGTATTTAAGAAGCTAAGTAAGTATTATGATATCAGACACTTTGAAATGGTGAACTGAATTACAAAATTATACGCAGATAATTTCCCTGTACTTACAGCACATACTGCTGGAATTAAATTAGAGGTTCAAAATACCAACGAACAATTTTTGAACATGCCTAGTTATAATCTAAATGGTATCACTGCATTGTTATAACAATGCATCATGCTTCAATTTTTTCATACTGGTAGTGGTGTGATATTTTTAGTTAAGTACTTTATAATTTGCTGTGTAATATCTTATATATATTGCAGTGACAAATCACTGCAGTTTCCATTTTTATGCAGGGAATATGTGTTTTTATGTAACAACGATATTCAAAAATTAATAAATTGGAAATGTTTTGGGAAACTGAAGTTTCTGTAGCCCAAAAGTTAATTAGTAAAACTGCACAAGAATTTGCTTTTTCTAAGTACAAGTGTGTGATGTCATAATGTTATCAAATTGTTTGCACTCAAATGATGAAATGTTGAAGGTAAATGGAAGTTTAAAAAAATTAATAATGTGCAATCTATAAAATACATTTTAAAAGCATTCTATAGTCTATGACAAATTACAATGGATGTGATTTCAAAAACGTATAGAAAATGCTACAACTTTTGTCTCCAAAATAACAAGACAACTGTAGTCTTATACATACCCTAATTTCATGATTGACTGAGCCTGGTGTTTCTGGTGTGGACAGCAAGAGGACATTATTCTGTGTTCCTTTTACGACAATTTTTCTAGCTTTGTAGTACTCGTCCGTGGCTGTGTCGACCACCAACAACTTGGCTTCATCGGGAAACTGTTTAACTCGTTCCACGACCTGCCGGTGGTTCTCGTTGGCGATGTTGATGTCGTTGACTTCAACGATGCGATCCCCGGCTTTTAAGCCGGCCGCTTCGGCAGGTGAACCTGGGTCCACTTTTCCGATGTACTGCCCAGGCTTGGACTTGTCAGCACGCAGGTTAAATCCATATCCTTCGTAGTGTGACCATTTTACAATCCGGCACATGCGAGGTGCAGGCGCATCAGGAGGAATATCTGCCATTGCTTATGTTGCTTTTCTGGAACAAATACAAAATTACCTCTTAATGATTGCCATTATCTATGCATTACAAAATTTTTAAAAGCACTTAAAAGCACACCTTTTTAGGCAGCATTATGAACCATAGCATTATCTGTACATGTTGTAGAATATGTTGGTAACAATTTTACGAGGCTTTTAGAACCGATCTTATAATCTTATAGCACTATTTACAATGACTATAAGTTTGTGATTTTAGAATGATTATCTTTATAACGCCTGTTCATGTAAATGTAATTTATAAGTCTTTTTAACTGTAAAGTGAGATCATATCGAGATCTCGATGTGATGCATTATATAAATATTAAATTACTATATTATTATTAATTAATGCCAGCATAAGATAATTATTATAGACTATCTGAACTCAAATATCGTAACATGGCATTTTGTACACGAGTTTTTCATAAAGATATGGTAAACAAGAAAACAATTTGTTTACAAAACAATTTCCGAAACCCATCCATCAGTAGTTAAAGAAATATTAGGAGTATTGTGTAAAACATCTGACAAAAACATGTACACCTACACTGCACAGATTAGAAAACAAAAATTTTATATTCTACTATATGAGCTAGAAACTTTAAAAAAATACATTTCATATAGGCCTATACATGTTGGCACCCAAAATGTGTGAAACTCAATGATGCAAACTGCAAGCGCAACCTACTGGTCCTGTGCACTGACTTGACTTTCCTATCTGGACAATGCTTGGCTGGTGTAGGCAGGGGTAGTGGTCTACATCATGCTTAGTCCATTTTGTAAAGACTATGCAACTCTTTTTAGTAAATTCTTATACAACATCAAACTTCAAACACAAATGTAGAGTTTGAAGTGAAAAAAATAAACAAAATATTGTTATAAAAGTGATTAAAACAACAAGTGATTAATGAGCACAACATTGTAATAGGTCAATAATATATACGTTTATATATATATATATATATAGATGCTCTGATGAAGATTTTAATCGAAATTAGTTATTGATCAATTACAATGTTGGTATTGTGCGCAATATTTTCATTACCCAGTACATTATAGCATCACTTGTAAAATGGGCATACACGGTATTTATTTTATTTTATTTCGACTGAAATAAACAAAATAACTTTTTTAAGGAGAAAAGCAACAAATGGTAAGGCTAATTTCCACGCATAATTTACATGCAAATAGCACGACAGTGTCTACAATTCTTCGTTTCTTCACAACTTTTAATGTTGTCCTCAAGTAACGCGTAAACAAAATAAAGTCTGTAAAAGTCTAAAACTCCACAAAAATCTATGTCACAGGTCTATGGCCGGAGGAATATTCAGGAAGCAAAGCTTAACCAGCAGCATGCAATAGACATGCTAATGTGTAACCTACAATTACCAGAGCCCTACACAGTCACCTGCTGTCTGCACTGAATAATAAATATTCAATCTTGAAGCATGCTTTCAAAAAACCCAGCATGTCAACATTAGAGTGACAATCATAATGAAAAATCATAAACATAAACAAGAAGCTTAATACAATGTCGGCCAGCAGGATTTATAGAAAAAGGCATACGAGTTGGACTGGCTTATTTATTTCCAAGCAGGGTTGTGGAGTCAGTACATTAAACTCCGACTCAGACTCCGGGTTCTAAAATTTTAGATGCAACTCCAACTCTGACCCCAACTCCGACTACTGCCTATAAATAATCGTTTGTAGAAGTCTCAATATTTAGCTACAGTGGCATTTCATCACTACTCTCTACGCTTGGAAAACAGTCTAGCTGCTTAAACACCAATACAAAATCGTTGTTAGGCCTAAATGTGTTAAAAGTTAAAAGTAACTGGAGTTTAAGTTTGTTTATTTTTAACCAACTCTAACACCGACTCCTTTAACAATAAGTGTACTCCCGAGTCCTGTGACTCCGACTCCAAAACCCTCAGTTTTAACAACTCCGACTACTTTAGCAGTAAATTTACTGCCGACTCCGACTCCACAGACCTGTTTCCAACCATTTCAAAATTACATTTAATTAACAAACTTGTAAAATAACTGCTGCAAAAAGATGACACTTCCTAAATGCTGGATATCAGATTGAATATCAAATGACCAGTTGTCAAATAAACAAATCATACATGTACTGAGGGACTGAACAGTGAACAGGTGCACGTAAAATAACTGCTGCAAAAAGATGACACTTCCTAAATGCTGGATATCAGATTGAATATCAAATGACCAGTTGTCAAATAAGCAAATCGTACATGTACTGAGGGACTGAACAGTGAACAGGTGCACGTAATAACCCATAACCCTTAGAGTGCACAATCTGAATTGTATTCACAACCAGCCAAAGACTAAGCAACGATGATTACTAAGGTCAATGACTAAAGGGGAGGTGCGTAGTAAAAGATACTTAACAGCTACCTATGTAAGTCATAAAATGGTGACTTTTGAATGGCAGATGCAAAGTAGGTAGCCGGTACAACTTACAAGAAATAGAACATTTTGCTCAGAGGCATGCAATGCGAAAATAATGAGATGCTTTGACTTCAGCCACAAGATAAAATGTTTATGAATATCAGTAACTTTCCAGTTTATTAAAGCACCAAAAGTCGATTTTGCTATAGATAATAATCACAAATTTTGACAACCTTGAAACTCGTGAGGGCGTATAATTTACTATGCTCATATTTCCTGACATATTTCCCCTTGGTATTAGCTTCAAGATTTGCAGCATCAGACTTAGAAGTTGTCGGGAATATTATAGTTCAAGTCTAAAGAAATCAGAAACCCATGTCCTTATCTGCTGAATCAATACATATAGATCTTTATAAGTTAAGCACCTAAATAGTGAGCATTAATTAATGGAAGCCACTTACCTTTATGCAAAAAAAGTTGAGAACTTGACCATAAGTAAAATACATTACTTATTATATATTACATATTATCAACACGTTAATCTGCTCACTTTAACAGAGAGCTCTGAAAGCAGAGACTCCAATGGTGAATGCGTACAACCTGTTGTGCCATAGCGCATGTATGCTGAAAACCAAACAGCATCCGAATGCTATTCAAAATTTCACTGAATCACGTTTTTCTTACTTGAATTTTGACAAGACAATTAAATTTCATTCTTCTCCAAAATTACCGCACAAGTTTACAAAAAATGACATTTTAGTCCCTAAAAATAGCCGATAATGCTAGGCCTTGCAAATGTTTTTGCAAAACTAACTATTGTATCTAGTGAATCACTGTAAAACCTATTTTTGCGAACAAGGAATGAGAAATGTAACATGATAACATTTATTCAATTTATTGTCCTTTATTAACCCCGAACTTGTATTATAACTTTTATAGTACTTAGCTGCTACATTACCAGTCTCAGTGTACAGAATTAAATGCTTTGACAAAGATATAAATTCTTTTATTGCACAACTATAACAGGATCTGGAGCAGAGGTCAATGAAATAGAGGCTAGAATTTAATACAGATAAATAATTGGTACTCAACACATCCACCTTAAGGCTCAGATTGAGTCCTATTATTACCGTGATGGTAAGAACTTGGCAAAAACGTCTCAAGACAATGGCCTAGGACTAGGAGTGATCACGTGCCACAACTTTAAACTTTGACACATTTTGATGAAGCATGCTAGACAGCTAACCACATGATTGACAGCTATGATTAAGAGATTTTTTGAACCAAGAACCAAAGTTAGATCAGTTAAACAAGGTGTACGTTCAGCCAATTCTTGAATTCGCAAGTGTGGTTCAGGCCCCTTCAAATTTTTGGTATTAGAAATTGTAACAAGTGCAGAATGGATGCTTAAGGCCAAATTGTGTAACTGACCCCTGTATCTTCTCTGGCGGCTGCTGATTTGCGGGAAGCACACAAACATCTTCGCACGATAAATCATGCCTCCCAAGCTGTAGCAATTGTGGGTTTACGTGACACTTTTGAAGCCACATAAACATGCAAGCTAGAACGAACTGTTAAAAGGTACATTCTTCCTTTGTGATGTTATGAAATTACTTTACTTTAATGATGCACTGACTAAGACCTTAGACCTTCGACCTGTGCAATGTTCTCGTCATCTCTACTAGTGATGAAACTAAAATAGTCTGTGTGCACATGGTTGAAGGATATAGGCCTAGTTTGATACCAAAATCTTCTCCAATACTGATCTAACCTGACCTTGAATACATTAAGTGATGAGGCAGTGAGAACAACAGGATCTGACAATAAACTCCGGAGATTAAAAATCCACAATGAGATATAATGTTGCCTAACTGATGTCCTACAGTATGGTTTCTTCAATTTCGTTGCCATCTAGTTCCTGCTCATCAACTTCAAAGGTAAGTGGGAGGTTGTATGCACCCTGGATAAACTTGTAGCATTCTGTCATATCACCTCTTGCTCTTCCGTAATGCAAAGATGGTAATACGTAATGGCTGCCAAACGATCTTTGTAGTCCAATAATTTTAACCAGGAATCAATTCCTGTAATTTTCCTTTTTCAAGCAATTTATAATCCTTGACATAGCAAGGGTAAGTTACAACATGCCCATATTCCAACAAGAGCTTCACTGATGACTTATACAGTAGGATACCATTATTTTTAACTGTGATGCATGAAGATTCTTCTTTATCAAACCCAGTAACATGTTACCATTATTGACTTGTAGTTGTAGTTCAGCATGTTTACTAAACTTTAGTTCATTATCGACATGTAACCCAAGATCTTCAGTATTAGCTAATGACAAGAAATATTGCAATAGTTTGCCAGAGTATACAATTCAAGGTGGGAATGGGCGCTTCTAAGAAATAACATAGTAAAATTTAAAAATGTCACATAGTGCAACGCATACAAGTTTAAAGCGATTTAATTTACTGTTAGTTTATTTATACTTTATTCAACCATTATTTACCGTGAAACATGTACGATTACAGTATCCCAAGAAATAAAACGAAACCTTGCAAAACGAAGCTACCACAAACTTATCAAAGTTGTGCAATGTGCAGGCACTAGGATGTACTCGCGATGCAATGGTAACTCAACGCGTTAAGCACTCTCAAATCAATTTTAGCCTAAGCATCACGTTTCTGAAAAACACCCGCGGCCAAAAACAATATTATTTCAAATGAGCATGGACTTACCGTGGTCTTGTAAGTAACACAAAATATTGCCACACCTACATACCTGTTCACTCCAAGTTCAAGTAAATAATCATCAACAGCAAAAGAATACAAGGTGCGCGTGACGCACCGATGATCTCAAGCATGATCTTCACACCACTATCAAGCCAAACAGACACGTTGAGTCGTAAATGGGAACTTCTCAGGACGCATTCGCATTCTGTCATTTTCAAGGCACCATGTTCAAGAGAAACAAAGCAGCCATGGCCATGATCACAATAACTAATTTTTAATTGTAGGATTCTTTTGCTAACAAATTTATATATGAGACTGTTAGAAAAAAATAATTATGCTAAACTTGGTTTTTACAAATCATCTGCAACAGAACTAATAAGGTTTCATTAATTGACTGTAATAAAATAAAATGAGTGTTCCTTGAAGGGTTTGGCAAGCAGAAACATAAGCTTTTTAAATGGAAATATTTAATTAGTAAGGGCATACTCAGTTGGACACAATTTAATTTAGGTTCATACAAGAGATAACTATTTGCTGTACGCTAAACAGTTTTAATTTTTTAACTTACATACAAAAGTAACAATTAGTCATACAAAGCAATGCCAAAAATACACAGTAATTGTAGACAGTAATCGATATGTACAAATAATCACAATTAAATTAGTAGTAAAAGATTAATAAAAAGAATACTGTGCTGTTCAATGTTCAAAAACCACTCCAGCTAACAGAATACAGACCGTAGCAGTCAATATAAACTAATAAGTCCTGCTACTTAAAATGCAGTAATAATTTTATGCACACCAAAACAAATTTATGATTCTATAAAAATTGCATAGCTATTATTAGCACGATGATATTACATAATTATACTGAACTATAATAGCTACTTAAGATTACCTGTGTCAGTTATAACACTAAAAAATATAATGAGGCATTGTAACACAAGACACATCATTTTGCCTAAAAACTTTTAGACTACAGGTGTCACAAAAACAAGAACAGATTTAAACACACAATTTGTTCAGCATTTCGATAAACAAAATTGTTTAACAATAAAAATAGCGAAATTTGCTGTGAGCATTTCTTCCTATAAACAGGCCACTAGTTTTGGGTTCCAGCGCCCCGCCTGTTGTCAGACAGAATAACGAATCACTTTTCAATGTGCAAGTGCTGGTGTCACCATTGTCATATTTCATAACTATTCTAGTCAATAAAGCTCATTTGATTAGTGAACCACTTTGATGCGATTACTATCCTTTCCCCCATGTTATATACAAATCAGCAGTAAATAATACATTGTATTGTGACTGGTAGCCTCTTGTGGAAATGCTTAAAGCAAGTCAGTCCAAGTAAATTAAATAGCCACAAATTTGGTCTATATTCTCGCTACTTGGGGAGAGCTTGTTAATAGAAATCATCATGAAGTGATGTCTAAAGCTCAAGCAATGGCTATTATTATACTGCGTTGTCAGAGCAAAAATTGGAAAAACACTGGCATGTGCTTATTGTCATACTTGCACACACAGACTTTAAAAAATGCTAGTTAGCATCATTAGAAATATGAAATCGAAAAGCACAACAATTAAAATACAGCACAGACTCGGATTAGTGCATTAAATTAGAAGTTTTCATCGCTGTCATCATCCTCATCATCATCACTGTCAGCTGACTGAGGTTTCTTAAATTGTGTCCTTTTTGCGCTCACAGGTGTACTGCGTCGTATCACCCTTTTCTGGAGAGCTGAAGGAGACGGACTTTTGTCATGACTAGAAACAGTTTTTCTCGGTCGTGGAGTGGTTGAAGAGCTTGACCTTCGTGGTGGACTTGGAGCAGACGATGTTCTTCGTTCCACGGATTCCTGATGGCGAGGTGTGGCTGTAATACCAACTTTTTCACGTACAGAAGAAAAACTAGAAAAAAAAAACCTCATTCAAGTAGTAAAACAGTTAGTCAAGTAACTTATCACCCTAGAGTAATAAATAATAATGCTGATTTCATGTAATATGTTTAATATTAGGTAATTTGTCGTCTTATGTAACTCTCTCTCTATATATACACACACGCACACGCACATGCACACGCACACACATACACACATGTATAATTACCTAAGATATATATCTGCTGTTTAACAGAGAAAAGAGAAAAAAGAGAAAGGAACAGCTGCGTGATTTACATCTGTGCTTACTGGTCTAGGCTAAGCAACATTTGGCTCAGACGATAAATAAATGGGTAACTGCAGAGAGAACTGCTGAATGGTTTCGAATGCAGTACTGCCTCTGATATAAGCTATGTTGAAGGAAGATGTGAGCTCTACCAGTTCAGTGTGTCATCTTACAGGCTTATCCTTGACAATGAACTGGGCTCTCTCTGGTCTTGCCACAATCATCTACATTATGCAGATGGTTTCATTGTTGTCAAACTATGCCGATGAATATTAGGTTTCAATCCCCGCATAATACAGAATGTCAAACTGATTTCATATGGTTACCATGGATATTTTGCAACTCAAAGCCCTTGGTTCAAATCCAGATTCTGTTTTTCACAGATTTTTTACATTTCCATTTTTCGTCAAAGTTGGATACAAACCTCTAATCAATAACTGAGTAACGTTGAATTAATCTTAACTCATGTCTCATAATGAACTCGCAAATGATAACTTTCAAGCAGGAACCAAAGGAAATTTGAGCAAATGTAATAATAAATCACTCAAACCTCTCTTGATTACATTCCTCTTTCTGAAGATACTTTTCCCGCAGCAAATGGCCTCTAATAGCTGACTGTATCGATGTGATCACCTCGTCATCATAGAGCTCCTCGTCTGAATTACGTGAAGCCTTCTCTTTTTGTCGCCACTTCTGCACCTGTTGACTCCTTTGGATATACCCCCTGAGGGCCGACTGAAGAAGAATTGTGGATGTCTCATCAGCATAGAGTCCTTCCTGGTCCTATCGGGTAGTGAGAGTAAAAAAATAAAGAACGGGGAAATACAAATGCACAAAAATTAACCTTGCATCAAAGATTGCGAACTTGGACGGTTTTGCAGCACTAAATAACTTTAAAATGAATTCCAGCAGGCAGTTAAGGCACATAACACTGCCATGTTACATGTATTATATTTAGAGTATCAATTTAAACTCTTAAGGTTCAAAAAAGCAAGTTGTTATTCAGAGAAAAACAACAAAATATGCTAATGTGCTGAAATGTTCTGGCCCTCTACTGTGAATAACGTTATTCATATTTTGCATTCAAATTTAGCAGTTAAGGATGGAGCTAAAAGGAAGTAGCAAGATATAATGTAATAATAGCAATTCAGGTCTGTTTTTATTCCTTAAATGAGTTTTATAACACTTTCTGACAGGCGGCAGTTAGGCTTTCATCTTTTAAAAGGCTAAACCATTTAATCAGTTACTAAAATGTTGTCATGCATAAACCCATTAACTCACTGCAAACTGATAACTATACCATTTGTAATCTGTACGTCTTCCAATGCCTTTGTATTTTCTTAGCCGCATTTTTTTGCCTCAAATCTTCAATTTTGGCTTCAAGTGCATTGTCACCATATGTACCATCAGTGACCACTTCAGTATCTGACCCAAGTTTTTGGCAAATTAAGTCGTCTCTTTTTTTCTGAACCCTGTTAAGGCTCTCGAGATCTTCAGCAGTGTCCGTGTGAGTCGTTATCTCTTCCGTGTGAGATGCTATCTCTGGCAGGTTGCACAGAGACAAGTTTGAACTGAAACTTGTCTTTTCAAATGTATTCCAACTGTCCATATTTGGTAAAGATGACACGCCTACAGATTCGTTGTCCGGTTGCAATGATAAACTTAAACTTAACACTGACAATCCACATTCATCCGAGATTGCTGGTGCCGTGTCCAAAGACTTGGTTTCAATGGCACCTTGTTGCAAGACTATTTCTGAATAGCCTGGTTCAAATGGCTGCGATTTTGATTGATGGGGTGTTTGTAAACTCTGTGCAAAAAGAAAACAAAACTAGCCACACGTGCAAACAACAATCTAGAAAAAATGGTGAAAACGATTTGAGAGTTTGCTTATTATTTAACCCCCATTAATCGCCATCTAACTTTCAAGGCAATATCAACCAAAAAACTTAGACAGACGTGTGGCGATCATTCATATGTATTAAGAGGACATAAATTTTATCAGCATTAACTTTACTGATCCAAAATAGCTGCTATTTAACACTTTGCTACATGCGACATTTTAGTAACAAGATGACATCAATGTTAACGCCAGCGAATTTAAAAAGAAATTCATTAACCTTATAGAAAATTTTAGCAAAAAATGTTTTATCCTTGAAATTACACTTTATATCTGAAATGTTTCACACATTTTAAGTTTAAAGTCAGTGTTTAATACTAACAGAACTTGTTTTTTCTTTCAAATACGTTACCCCCTCCCAATGACCCAAAACAAAACTCTCTTGGTAAAAAGCCATTTTCTGCCATGTGCTAAAATATAACTGTACAACGAATCTTTTCAGACCACACGTGTGAAGAGCAAAAACATGGCACAATCAAACAAAAGACCAAAAGGAGTATATTTGTAAAGCTAAAAGCCTCACCGTTCTGCGTCGAGCTATTGGTCTAACTGAGTGACTTTCATTTCTTGTTACCCGTTCAGAAGGCTTGGCAACATCTTCCTCATCGCTGCTAATTTCAGAACTTCTCCTTTTTGATGACCTAAAACATTTTCACCTCTGTTTAAATCAATTCAAAATACACTGCTTACATGCGCTGCTATATTTTAAACGATTAAGTTTAAGTTTGTTTTACTTTTCTACAGCTGACTATCCATATATAAATGCTTTAGCACACTTTACAATAGTTATAATTCTAATGTTACATACTAAGATAACAAATTTACATAAAATTATAAGCTGTATAAAGTGGGTGCAAAATACATCAAGAAAATAAAACTATTAAAACCAGTGAGTTTGCAATTTAGATAAAAATATTAAAAATTTGCAGTATGAAGCTAAAAAGTTTCTAACTGTGCAAATATTTCAAACAAGTAAGTATTCAATTCACGATATATATAATTAAATCTATGAAATTACAAAGACGATCTAAAATAATCTTTAGGAATCACAAAAAGCTTTTAAGAAGAAGTGAGTTTTTAATTTGGATTTATTTTTTAATGTGTACAATAAAACATTTTTTGGTCTTAGTTTAAACATCAAATGAGGATTGGTTTCCTTACATACAACCCTGAAACTCGTAGTCTTATACTTACTTGTGACTTTTATGCATTTTAAAAGGCATCAATTACGGGATGCATACCTGCTACGTCGGCGGTTGTCCCTAGGAGTCTGATCGGTTAAAGAAAGTCTAGGATCACTTAGAGGCCTTTCTTTTCCGGAACGCAAATCAGCTTGTCTGTCGTCTAACTCCTTCTTTAAACGTTTTATCTCTTTGCTGAAAATATTTTGTAAAGACAGTTCTATAACGATTCGGTAGAAATTCCTTTTGTGCATAAGATACACATTAAACCCACGTTACATTATGAGAACCAAATCAAATTACAGTAAGTCCTTGCTTAGTGACTCTAATGAGTTCCAGCAAAATGTGGCATTAAGCGAAATGTCACTTCCATAGTAAGTAATGTAAAGGAATTGAGGTATGTTCCAGAACTAAAAATCAATGCTGCTTAAGTCATACAAATTAAACATTTTATGAGTTTTATTCATATTTCTACAGATTAATTTCTTTCAGTTTGCTTGACACCGCCTATCTTTCTTACCAGTATCTAGACAGACTTGCCAACGATTTCTCTTTCCTTAACGCTGAAACCTATATAGGCAGTTAGCGGTTGAACACTGTGTAGTGAAAGCACTAATCTACTTGTTATAGCAATAAGTTGCAGACAAAATTCTTGGCATAAAGTTTAGACTCAGGTGTTGCTTGATACAAACAGTTAGAATTTACTACGTAATAAAAACATTATAATAATTGCATTGTTTAGGGTACTAATGCATTTTTAGAACAGAATAATGCAGTATGTTCCATTTTAATGCTTCAATCCGATAAAAAAGTTGTTGATAAAATAAAAATGGTTGAGCAAAGTAAAAAAATCACCATTAAAATAAAAAGTGCATCGTTAAGTGAGAAAAAGGTGTCAAATGTTTAGTGTCGTTAAAAGAAACATGACTAAACGGGATGTCGTAAGGGAGGAATTACTGTAAATAAAGTCTGATGTTATTACTCACTTTTTCATGTCAAGTTGCTGCCTGTAATGAGTTCTGTCCTGACGCAGCCTCCGCACCACACCTCGTAGTTTTTCCCTCTCCTGCAGTAACTCTGTTTCCCGCTGATCCAGCTGATGCGCACACTCCTCAGCTGTTCCATGTGGTTTCAGTTTACCTGTGAATTATTGTTACTAATCAGTGCATCTCAATCAGATACATAAACCTCTTTGAAGGGCAGTCTAAATCTTACTGCTTAATTCAGTCCTTTGACCACCAAACCTGCCAAGTCTTCAATTATAACTGGCAATTGGCATGTATGGCATCTAATTTATGATTTGCTTGTTCTAGCACTAAAGTAAGTTTTTAGGTTTGTTTTAAATTTAAGATACTGTGTTCTATTTTATATTTTAACTGCTACTAACATGCCAGGGACCATTATGGAAATATTATGTATGCAAGTTAATGTGCACTGTGCAAAAATCCTATTCTATTCTATTCCATTCCATTCTATTCTATTCTCTTCTATTCTATCCTTACCATTTTGTTGCATTTGTAATATGATGCTTAGTTAACTGAACTTAGACAGCATAGCAATCTTAATGGAATCAGCACAGTAAAACCACCATAAATCAAAGTAACCACTAATTAGATTATTTAAATTTGAGCTTTTTTATAGTGTAATATCAAATCACAAGTAACAAAAGTGACAGCATACACAGTAATGAAGCCTATTTTGAAATTTCGAGTTTATAATCAAAGTTGTCAATTCAAACATATTCTTTCAGTAATTGTTTGTAAAAATGGGTAACAAAACATTGCTTATTTTGACTACATCGAATGACTACTTTGCTTAAAATCTAAAAATTTCAAGATAGACTTCATTGCTGTTAATATAAAGTCACCTTAGCTATTTGTGATCATTGAGTTACACTTTGAACCTTTAAATTTAAATAAAAATTTTTAATCATTATTTTGACTTCGGCAACAGCTTTATGACAGTTAAGTGAACGCGAAGTGATCTCACCTTTAAAATGATTTTACTAGTCACACGAAGCGCTTATTGCACTTTTACTACTAAATCCTTCTAATATTTTTTCCGAATATTGAAATAGGCCTGTCTTCCCAGATGGCATCGTCTTTCCTTTAATCATAGTCATTTATTCCTAGTTATTGGACAGTATCTGTGTGCTAAGCAAGTAATCAACTGTTGAATTGTTTACATCAAAGTTACCAAATAAATACAGCTATGATCGCTATACCAATCCATTACACTGTTATTATATTTAATTTGCACTTTAGTTCCTTATGCATCTTCTAATTAAGCAATAAAAATGTCATAATTCTGAGGTGTTGAAAGGTAAGTAAGTAGATTTCACTATTGTCATGAATTCATTTAAAACTTCTTTCATTCTTTCATTAAAAAACAGAATTTTTTGCCACATCAGTTATTAAAATAAACAGTTACAAATTTAAAAAAAACGAAAATGATTTCACTCTACATGTCAAGTTACCTTCTACATTTTCGTCATTCACTGCTTTACTGAACCAGTCATGTTTTTCTTCTTTTTCTTGTCTCACCTTTTCCAGTTCCTGCAATGAAATATTATTACAAGTAAATAAAACAAACTTAAGCATATACAAATTAATGTGAAAATAGATTGAAAATAGATAATAGTAGTTTTGATGAAATGTTGTGTAGTGCGTGACTAAAGTTAAACAATGCTGAGGCGGGTTAGTAAATGGATATGTGCTGGCCGGCTCCACACTCACTCTAGGAATTTTATTTCTTTATACTGATTCTGCGTGTTTACTATCTCTTAGAGGTAAATTACTCTCATTCAAAAATCAATAAGATATCTCTGTCAGTCCTACGACTCTTAAGAGGCATTTACCTGACATCCGGAATGCGTATGCATTATGCAGATGTGAAATAGATAAAATCGGTTTATACTGTTTTTAATGCACCCGTTTATCACACTTGCGTTGTGTTATTTTTTCTGCAGCCATTTTCTATTGATTTTTAACGTATCTTTATTACACAATTTTTTATACTATTCTGCAGGTGGACAACACATAACCTATACGCATTGTGGATGCCAGGTAAGTGCCACTCAAGAGGATTCACATTAAGAAGAAGCTAGGTTCCAGTCCCACCATACCCACCTACATTAAGTAAGCCTTGCAAGCATTTCCAGCTTGCAGAGTGCCAACAGCATAAGAAAAAATATCTTCACTTTAATTATCTCATAAAAAATAGCTGATTCCTCAGTCTCAATCTTTGATCCTTTGTTATATTTCTATCTGACAAATCACATTCAGTAAATTGTATAACTCATAGGAATCACTCCTATATTTAAAGGCCTATATAACCCCAAAGAAGTTTTTTTAATACATTATTATGATTACACAAGGAATTCATAGTTATTATTAAACAAAAGAGACTTATAAATTAAACAACTTGCCTTTTTATAGTGAACTTCGAATGTGTGGATTGCCGTAAAGATCGCCATGCTTTGCTTGTTGGGTAGGAGTGAGCGAGAATCAGGGGTGATATAAGGTATAGAAAGAGTCTTTGGTTACCGATGTTTCTTTACTGATCTTTGGTGACCTCGTGACTGTACTCATAACGTAACTCATCTCGCGCAACGAAAAATGGTGGTTCTTGAAATTGAATACAGGCTAACAACAGGGTGATAAAGAATCAAAAGAAACAAGTTTTACAGTAAGTTTATAATAAAATAAATTGAATGTTCGTAATGAGAGTAGGATAAGTTGAGACTAGTGATAAGTTGTAAAAGTTTATATCATAGTGAGGGTTTAGTCTGACTTTAATGTAAACATCAAAAGAAAACATAATTTGACTTAACTTTGTCACACAATTCTACTTGAGTGGCTCATATTAGTTAATTCTGACACAAACTACAAAATATAGACACTGGAAAAGTCACAACTGCTCTGATAACATCGCGTAACTTTTAGAATTTCACGAAATCCTACCTTCTTGAGCTGAGAGATAGTCTCGAGCAACTTTGATTTTGCATTTTCAGATTTTAACTCTGCAAGTACAAAATATACATGTTAATTATTTGAACTAATCATCATTACATTAAGCTACTGATTATAAACACTTTCATCAGTAAAATGGTTCAGAAATTAATTTACAAGTTATAGCTTTCAAAATGTTGCCAAAAAACAGGGTTTGCAAAACCAAACTAAAATCACAAAATAATTAACGCTTGTCAATGATATAAAAGTGCATGTATCATGGAATTATATGAGTGGTAGTAATTTGCACTTAATAGCTGAACTTAAGTGCAGCTAGACTTGAATAGAAAATGAATGGGGTTGATCAACAGAAACAATGCTTAAGAGATTCATGAATCACCTGAGTCAACAATATAAGGTCAATAAAAATGCAAAACAAAAAAATCATTACAACTTTCAACTATCAACTGCTGAGAAAATTAAATACTATCACCAAGGGCATCTAAATGCACAACAGGCAGACAAAAATAAATGCAATAAATTAATACATTTAACCTCGTTACATACCTTTTGCCCTATCAAGAGTAGAGTCGAGTGCTTTTTCCAAGTTTTGCTTCAACGCCCTGTTTTCATTGGCGACCTTTTGATTTTCTTTTCGGAGTTTTTTTACCGTCCTGTTTGCCGTTTGTAACTCAAGCATATGTTCTTTTGCAGCTTGAGTATGCCTACACCAATAAGAAAAAACCGTTGTACTGCTAAAACAAAAAGTAATGGTAAAAATTCCAAAGTTCGTTTTTAGTAAAACTATATAAACAAGTATACCGATTAGTCACATCTGGGTTCGGAGATACAGCAGAAGCAGTAAGTTCAGCTTTCAATCTCAATGTCTCTTGGTAATAAACCTCGGCTTGAACTCGCAGTTCTTCAAGTTTTGTTGTTTTTATGTCACCTTCCAACTTCCTAAGAAAGCAATAATATTACCTAAGTCTCTGGAGAGCACATGTGATTTAAAACAAATTTGAATGGGTTTAGTTACCTTTCAATTCGAAATTTTTCCTGAGCATTAAGCACGGGTCTTAAAAAAATTGGTTTTTTATTCGTTCACTCCATCCACCACACTTTTCAACTTCAAAAGTATTTTTTTGTTAATTAATTTCAAATTGAACCCAATTCAAAGTGTTAATTCAAATGAGTTGAAATTTCTTATGGTGACTAGTTGCAATATCCTTTGTTCAAAACAAAAAACTAGCAGCAATTTGTTGATAATTAATTAATTAGAACTCTTTGATTAATTAATTTTAATTTGATTAAAATTGCGTCTTCCCATGATCCAATCCAGTTGAAATTTGACAATATGATTAGCAAGAATGTCTTTGGTTAAAAATATCTCCAAAATCATCATTTTCAAGATCATCGTTAACGTCATCGGCAGCTCTGTCTCATCATCAGCATTTAAGATACAGATTTATAACTAACTTTATACTAACATAACCATCAAACAGTTATCATGAAATATTTTTCATTTTCATTCATCACATTTATCGTGCTCTCATTATTTAAAATAATTACTTATATCTAATTAATTATTTAGGTATAGATGACTAACTTTTACACTAACATATTCATTGTACAGTTATCATGTAATCAATTTACTAACATGTTAATTGTATATTTATCCTGTAACATCTCTCAGTTTTGTTTCTCATATTTATCATGTTCTAATTATTTAAATAATTTTTGACTCACACTAATAATAATCTTTAGAACTTGTCTTGTCTCTCCCGCTTGCTTCTTAATCAAAAAGTCCAAACTTTTCAATTATGTTACAATCGTCACCACCACAAACTTCATCACTACCATTATAGAGTAATTTTTTTTGGTAACATATTCTTTTGGATTGACTTTATAGACCTTCAAGGTCAAAGTCAATAATAAGAATATCAAGTGCTTTCAAGAATGACAAATGCAAAAACTTTCTCAATGGCCTTGGAAATAAAATGCGAATTCTTTTGCATATGCTAAAAAATTAACCCGACCAATCTTTAAGCTTAAACATGAAATCAACATAGACATGCTGTAACAAATTTTAGATATTTTTATGCCATCTCTTAAAGCTATAAACAGTCAGATATAAGACTTTATAACAGATGAAACCAAAAACATGGTCATCCATCCATTTAATAATCAAAACCTGGCAGTTTTAATCTTCATAGTGAAACACAAACTACATAAACACAATGATTACAAAAATTTGCATTAACTATGATGAACTTTGCATCAATAAAGTCTATACAAAAGTAAATACTATGTAGATTAAAAACAAAAATTTACCTCACTGACTTCTCTTTCTCTTTCAGGCTTTGCTCCAGTTTCAATATTCGGTGTTTTAATCTATTTATCACCTAAAAGACAAAATGGAAACAATGAGCATAACTGCATTAATTACAAAAAAGTTTACGCATGCCTGCTGTCATTCTGATGGGTACAATGATAAAATGACAAAATGTGTCAATTAACAGCAACACGTATGTGCAAAATCACAAAAACTGAGCAGCTTATTAAGACGTAACAACAGGACAGAATCTGACAAACAATAAATCACGCATCACAACATGTATCTGTTAAGTTCACTACGACGTAATGTATTACCCTAGCTGACACAAACCGTAATAGTTACTAGTCAAATTCATTTGCCATAGAAAACCAAAAAAATCATACATACAGCAACGGAGTCAGCTTGTTTACTAGGATACGTCCGTAAAGCCACATCTCCGTTCACCGGTTCCAACAATTCTTGTAACTGTTTATCCTGGTGAAAGAGAACACAAAAATTACCATAGAATTCAGGTCCAATTTCACTGTGATGATACAGTTAGTCAAACAATGAACATATGCAAAGCATGTTGTTTTTACTACTGTTTAAAATATAAATTCTCTTTCAAAAGCACATAAAAAGAATTTTTAGGAATAAACAACTTTCACAAATAAAATAAAGCAAAATTTACAAATATGACTAGGAGTGAGCTTTTTTAAGCAAGGATTTACGATGCACTTACAAACGTCATCTATATTAGACTACAAAAATTATTACAAACTGCTAACAGAAATACTGCATCTTCCACCAGGTAACTACCATCACCACTAAGTAACCAACTATATAGTCCCTCTAGGTAATCAAAGAGAAAATTACCTTTTTTGAATTTTCTTCTTCCAGGCGACGAATTTTAGTTTTCATAACTGAACTCTCTCCCTCAGCATACTGTAATACCTGCAAGTCAAAATTATAATTTTTGAGGTTTAATACCGGTAAATGATACTGCAACGATATAAAAAAAAAAACAATACGTAGTAAAAATACACATGGTTTCTAATGTGCTATGCTGGAAAAAAGAATATTCTGAAAAGATGTATGTGTTAGTCAGTATATAATACATGTAGTTAGGATTATCTAAACTGCAAAGTTTGTAATAAATCATTTCTGCATGACTGCTTCTACTACAAAATGCAGTAGTATAACTACTAAACAGATAATCTCTACCTTCTTCAGTTGAATAATTTCATCATACATCTCTAATGGATCTTTTCCATTTGGTCCCAATGGGGCACCACCTCGCCCTGAAATTCCAATACAATGTTGAACACGTGACAAAATTGATCTACTCAGAAATTAAAAGGCCAGTATTCAGTTATAAAAACTAACAATGAAGTTTCCTAGAAAGTTAGACATCAGATTTAGTGACCAATCGTCGCCAGTGATACAAAAAGTAAAAAGTTTCAAACAAATTGGCTTTCAAAAAACATTTACAAGGTCAGTTACCTGTAGCACTGCTGCTATGAGGTCGTTTGTTCAATCCATTAGTCATGACCGTCTGTCTTAAGTAGTCTGAAGTGCTGAGGAACGGAATGTTTGACATAGACGTGGAAAATTTGCCAGTGGGGTTATTCTTATTTCTGACATTTAGTGCTATAACAGAAAACAGAAGTAGCTATATGTTACCTTCATGCTAAAGTTAGCATAAAGTGTTGTTCATCAGACATCTGGCATTGTGTATTCATTATTGCATTAAATACAAAAAATACTCAATGCTATATTTTTTTAATGTACCTGTTTATCAGGCCTGTATTATTGTGTATTGGACCATGAAGATGCAAAAAAATTTCACTTACTGTAGCAATCATTCCAAACAGGGTTGCGGAGAAGGTCACGTGACACTTCTTACTTGGCAGTGAAATACTACTGTATATGTATTCTAGCAAAAATTCAAAACAATATGCATTCCATTCCACATATCTGGTGAAAACCCTTGCATTATATCACAACTGTTTTGAAGAGGTTTATAATGCATACACAATTACAAATGTCTGGTAAACGAGGCTTAAAGAAGTATGAAAGGTTAAAAGTTGCTTCTCGATTACAAACAATGCCACTATAAAAAGCCACTGCTTCTTAAAAACTACATAACAACTCACTTCCTCTTTTCATGGATTCCATCCAGTATTCCCTTCCTACTTTGTAGTTACCATTTTCGGCTCTTAGCTTGCCAGTACTTGCACTTCTTCTAGCACCTGTTGATGTACAGTCACAAAAACATAAAGTATTTAACATTGAAAAAAGCAAGAAATGTCTCGCTCAAATTTATATGTTATGGTACTCAAGTAGTACTTAGTAATTAAGTTATTATACCCAAGCTAACAAAAATGAATTACGAATTTTCGAAGAACATAAAAGCAATGAACGTGTCTAAACTCTAGACTCCACATGGTCAAAAACTTACATAGTTTTAGATAACTAACTGATGACATTAAAAGGTATTTTCCTTTAACATCAACTATACCTAAATCTGAAAAGTCTGAACATGAGCATGTAGAGGTTGTGGGTTCAATGCTCAGCCAAGTCAAACCAAAGGCACAAAAAATGGTACTGCTGGTTCTTTGACCAAACACACGCAAGTTTTGTCGCAGTAACATGTTGGTAATAATAAACGCAAACTTGGAAATAATCTATTTATCAAGTTACTTTAGGTGTTTGTATGTCTGGATTATGTCCTCAACAAATTATTATACTAAGCGAATCTACCTCACTTTGGTCTGTTATTGCTATTAAATTGTATCTGCATTGAAATGCACTATGTGTGTGTGGCGTTTGATCTGAGCTTCAAGTGTGTTTTTTATGCCTGCACTACATGTGACCAGTAGCGATCTTAGTCAGTAATCTTTCACCAGATGTGTAGCCAGGTTTTAAAGTTAAGGGGAGCAAGCACATCCAAAAAGGCGCTGTAACATATGAAGTAATTATATGTTTGTCTATGCCACAACAGACAACATTCTTGTCGGCTTTTGCTCAAATTTAAACTAGAAATTAATTTTTAGACATATGAAATAAACAAAAAATGAAATGAGTCAAACTAGGTGAATTTCATCAGTTAGAGAGTAACTTTCATTTAAATGAACAGCGATTTAAGGCGATCGTTTAGGATAGGTGAGCTGTGAATACAGTTCAGAAGATCAAATATTTGTATTTTTAATAACTAAGGTTTGTTGTTGACAGGAAAAAACATAATGGAGTGGTGTGCAATCAAAATAGAAGCTATTTCTATTTTAAAACACGTACCAGTGTCGCAATGAACGTGCATGCCACACACTGCTAGTGTAGCTGGAATAAGTTGTTTTAATTATTCACAAAAATGTAGTGTGCATAGTGCACCTTCCATGCAGATGCACCTTTAGTCATACCTGGTTTTCTTTGCTGATTAACTTTCTTCGGTTGTTCTGGAATTAAAGAATATTAAAATTATCAGAAACTCACCTAAAACGGTTAAAAAAACATGCAAGTAACTTTCTGATCAACTATACAATAATCAAATGTGTAATAATGTATTACCAAACTCAGAATGTTTGCTACGGTGTTTTAAAATATAAAACACAGTTATTTTTGATGCAACATAGTCAACGTACCAGTAAAATTAAGAGTTGATGCTGGAGATTCGGACCTTGTATATTGCATAGTTGCTGTACTATCTGTATCCTTCATGTTGCGCTGTGGAGTTACTGCTGAAACGTCGTCAGAATCGGAGGAATAATGATCCGCCGATGACTATAACAATGCGTGACATGAATTTTTCAACACAAGTAACAATTATGACTCAGTAATTTCTATGAAACCTACTTATTTTCACAGTTTAATTAATTTGCAATCATAGACATCAGTATCAAATTTTCCTGCACCAGGGTGAGGCATTTATGAAATTCTTGGGAATGCTTTGCAGTGTTCCTGAGACTGTTATTCATCACTATTAAAATACAAATGTTTTTTCACTAAAAGACATTTCACTAAAACCTTTTTCAAGAACAATCAAAATCATATGGCTGAATAAAAAGGTCCAACAAATTACACAAAGACTGGAACTGCTGCCTTTATTTTGGCCATTACAAGATAGTTTTCCAATATGTTCGGGCAAAATGACCAAGCACATAACAGTGCTAAAAATGTATTTATTAGCCAATATAAATTTTCTTTAGTTCGTGGAATTATTTCTTAGTTTATTTTATTTCCAAAATGCCAATAAGTACAACATTGTTATAATATTTATATAGAAACTGTTACTACAACAAATAAACAAAATTTAAATTCACCATAAATTGATATAACGACTCAGGCCAAGACAGACTTAGACAGGACTGAGCAGAAAGCAATTTAATGGAAAAAGAAGATGTAATAGATGTAAGGGATAAAAAAGCAAAAAAATGAAATACAAGGGTGGTGGTAAGGATAAG
>JAQGDQ010000390.1:0-12500 GCA_030141605.1 Tubiluchus corallicola
ATAGTGAAAAATGAAATAATCTGTATAGCTATTGAAACTAATAAATTTCTGGTAATAAAACATTTTTATAGTTCTTCAACTGTCCAGTTATAAAACACCAATACTGACTACAGCTAAAATTCGTTCTAGGTTTGAAAGTGCTGACGATTGTAAAATATATTTAGAAGTTTCATAGAAAAACGCACTTTTCAGATTAGCGTAATTAAATTTATTTGCACATTTGACAACTAGTTCATATTTTTGTGACTTTAGTTAGTATTCACTTAACTACACTAAAATTAAAAATAGTTAGTTAAAATTACCGTATTTTCCCGTGTATAAGAGACCCTTGTGTATAAGAGACCCCTTCAATTTTTAGGCAAAAATTCTGGAAAAAAGTTTTTTCAGACGGACATTTTTAGAGGGTAGAGTACAACTTTTTTCAACTCAGTGCGGTACTGAAAACAAAATAAAACCAGTTAATGTGTTGTAGAAAAAGAGTACTGGTATATATTAAAGTGCGTACCTGCAAACCTGTAACAGGAAAAGAGAAAACGAGGAGATAATGCCTGTGTCACGATGCTTGTATTGCTTACAACCGCTTCATAGTCGAACGCGACACGCAAAACAGTTGTAGAGCACTTATTTCTTTAAAATCATTAGTGTCACAATTTATGCATCTTACTCCCATGTATAAGAGACCCCCTATTTTTAAAGTGAAAATTCTGAGCAAAAAAGGGTCTCTTATACACGGGAAAATACGGTAGTTAATTAAAATAAAGGTTTACATATGATAACAATCAGCATAAGAGTGAATTGCAGTAAAAAAAATAAAATAGTTATAGTAGAAAACACACACGAAACAAAACTAAAGAACGCCACAAATTAACTGAATGAAATACACAAATTAACGAAATCTTTTCAATCTGTTATTTACAGTTATTAAAATCACATCTGTCTATGGCAGATTTGAAAGCTTTAATTGAATCTGGCTGAACAGATTCTTCTGGCAATGCGATTCACAACGATATTGCACGTACAAAAAATTATTTTGTCTTAAAATTTTACAACAACGTGGTAGAAGTAACTTGTATCCGTTACCCCGGGTAGAATTGATGCTAAAAGCGAAACAATTATTAGATACGTTAACATCGATCATATATGAATCAGTTTGTACAATTTCAATAATCAAGTACGCTTTCAAACAGCTATATGTTCTAAAGATTCAAGTTTTAAAAACTATCATCAGTATTTTTACAATCTTTCTGAAGTAAAAGAAACGCGTTCATTAACTAAACCCTGCATTCCTTAACTTTTATCAGTTTATGTTGCACAGCGTACTCAAACCTCGGTGACGTCATACGTAATTAGCCAACCAGAGAAGTTAGACTTCCTAACAACCGCACAACCTAAAAGCTGCGTGTGTACGTTTTACAAAGGAAAGCTGGATATTGTACTAGTGTGAGAAGGATTGAGGGAAACAACAGTGTAGTGAAAAATCAGTTTTATTAACACTGTCGCTTAAAATTATAGGTATGTGTGGATGTTTCATGGCATTGCATGGACGTTATGTATAATATAAGTGAATATTTGTTACCAAATATCTCAAACAGCTATAGAGGACGCTGATTTTCTTTGCTGTCTTAGCACTAAATTTTTTTGGTACATTAAAACATCGCCTTTTCAATTACTTTTTATTGGCCTGCAATTTCCAGTTTTTTGCTTCCGTGTTATCATGGCTTTTCTAAGACCATTTTTTTGTCATCAGAATCGTTATTAAAACCTACCTGTAGGAAATTTGTAGGTAACTAAAAGTTGAACACAAGCTTCTAGAATATAATTTGTTTACGTGAACTTGGAAACTTTTCTCGAACATTTGCAAAACTAGGATTTTGGATTCGGATGCTAATCTACTCGGACAGACTGAAGAGACGATTAGATGGTTAAAACATTAAAATAACAATGCAATACGATGATCAGGAAAGAAATAATTTCTGTTAAATTATAAAACACCATAAACGGTTTTCAGCATTCGAGCATATTTGACAAGGACTGCACATAGACTGTTTGTAATTATGGTAGAATATTACTTTGTTTGTATTGTTTTGCATGTTAAATTACAATTAACTCAACTAGTTAACACTATGGAGCTGCTTCAGTAACTATGTTGCAATTAATGATGTTTTAAGCGTAAAATACTTTACATTTTTATACGAATAACTGAAGCAAGCTCTAAACATACATACTTTCATGTGTAATTATGCCTATACATCTTTATGCAAAAGCTTCTGTATGTATGTATAAATGTGTTCGCATTTAAGTGTTTCGCACCATCATGGAACGAAAATCTTGCATGATTTAGAAGAATGAGATTAATATCAGAGCGATTACTATTAAAATTTTGAACGAGAAATTTCAGATAATAAAAAGGAGATACATTTAAATGAAAATATTGGCAATAGAGCTGATTGAAAAAGAATACAATTAGATAAACAAGTAAACTGTATCACCTTTTACTGTACACTACTCGACATTACTTTACTTTACTTAGATACATTTTACTGTATCTAAAATTCCGGTAAAATTTTGTCTGTGACAGCAGATGCTTTAAGTGGCAACACTTAACAAAAAGAGTTAAGAAAACATAATATTTATTAACGTGTGAAATATTTGAAGTTCTTGCTGTTGAGTTTTTCAGCTTTCCATACTAATGTGAGTTTTTTTAGCCAACATTGTCACAGTGCAATATATATGAAAAATAGTCTGATACAAATTGTATCTGACAAACTTTTCTTAACGAAAGAGTATTTTTGTGGGAAGAAAACTGTGGACAATCTCAATAAAACATTTATTTGATGACACGCAACCACGTGACTGCTTTTTATTGGCCTGACCTCATTTTGTCAGATTTAATAAAAATCTGAGTTTGACAAACATTTTATCAAGCCTGGAGATACGCAAAACTCGGACGAATTGATGCTGACAAATTTTGCATTATTTGCATTCCATTCAAACCGGTAAGATCCGTTCTTCTGCAAGAAAATGTTCTGTTTGGAAGCCTCAGTTTGTTTTATATCGTTCGTTGTTACAGCAAAATTTCCATTGACAGTTCTGTTTCATTTATGTTCTTTCTTGTGATGGCAAAGCATTTTTGCATTGTCATAGTCTACTATGTAAAATGTCGTGGAACCAAAGCATATTGTTGCAAATAATCAGCTTTTTCTAAATTTGGAATTCACCTGTTTTGGAATATGGAATTCGTTCTCGACTTTTCCGTACTCTTTATAAAAAAATTCGAATGATGGATCAAAGCATGGAGAACCTCGTGGTGTTACTCGCCAATCGGTGAACAACCGTCTTCTGTGTGAATAGGCTGTTGTTCCAAATCAGATTTTTTCTGGAATCGTGTTATGTATTCTTCACGTTTGTCTTCTGTAACTATGTTCTCTGTCATGTTCATTAGCATATTGACAAGTTTAAAATTGACAAGGCTGGGCAATTCAGTCCTGTTTCATGTGCATTTTCTACTCCACAATAGCTACATATTATCCCTGTAGGCTGAGGATTTAGCTTGTGCTTATATAATTGTGCACTAACTTTAGCAGCAATGCTGGTATGTGGCTCCCTCACTTGTTTGCTTCTGCCAAGAATTGTTCAAGCGTCCGTGTTTTACTAATGGCCTTTTGCATCAAGTTTTCATTTCTAACAGTTTGAATTATGTGTTCCAATATTCTATCAGATTCTGTTTGCTCAAACTCACATTTGGCTGCTTGCTTTCTCAGTCTTGCTGCATAAGAATTTATTGATTCGCCTTCTGCTTGCCTCATTTTGAGAAAGACATAACGACTATGATGCTCATTTTGTCTTGGTGTGAAATGTTCTGTCAATTTATGTTTCAACTGCTCGTAAACATCTCTACGGTCTGCACCATTTTCTGTTTGTATTGGGTCTGGCCAGCTTTCTTCCTGGCGTGCTATATCTTTACAATTAAGGCGTCTTTCTTATCCTGGGCCTCTAGAATACGGAAGTAACGAAATTGCCTTTGTAGGCAATCTTGATGTAATCTCGCCATGTGTTACCGAGCGCTAAATGGTCGATGTCGTATTGAAATGAGTCAACAAAAACATTGCAATGCGTCAACATAGACATTACATTGAGTCAACATAGACATTACAATAAGTCAACATAGACAATACAATGAGTCAACATAGGCATTACAATGAGTCAACATAGACATTACAATGAGTCAACATAAACATTACAATGTGTCAACATAGGCATTACAAAGAGTCAACATAAACATTACAATGTGTCAACATAGGCATTACAATGAGTCAACATAAACAATACTGTGAGTCAACATGTTACAGGTGCCACCATGTAATCATGATAGTCGTCTGTTGTAAAAAAGACAGTCTGGTGACTTTAATGTTCTGTTTCAATACTTGCGGCGTCAACCATTAAAACACACTAGCTGTTGGTCAGTCGGTTAGTCGTGGATTACATGTATTTAAATCTATATGCATATAAACAAAAAGCGATATAAAGAAAAAATAACTGATTACTGATTAGCAAACTAACTAACTGGCTAATGGAGTGACTTACGACAGATTGCTTGATTAACCAACTGGCTGGCTCACCGACTTACCCACTGACTGACGAACAAATGAATAACCAACCAATGTCGCAACTTAGTTTCAATTTATGTAGTTAGAGTTGGAAAAATAGGAGTATTCATTTTGATTAGAAAAATATTTATTTCCTAAAGCAATTGTCTTTGTCAAATAGGTATAAGGTACTTGCTTATAAGGGACCACAAACGGTCCCGATTTTTCCTAACGTTTTTCTTATGTAAAAATCTTCGTATATAAGGCACTCGCATATAAGAGACTTTCAGTTGTAAGGGACGATATCTTCCGGTCCCGCATAGTAGAAACCCATGTAAATTACCTCGCATATAAGGGACTTTATGGTCAAAGCAAAATTGATTGATTTTTAATCTCAATTTTTCGCAAACTTGGTCTTCAAACAGCTCGGTTTCTGCGGTCACATACATCTCGCATCACTGAAGGAACTTCCTACATACCGTTTGCACTGAATGTGTAGCAATAGTCCATAAAAATGTGCGTAAAGGTACAGGTCTAGATACACCCAAGATCTAGATCGGTCTGACTCAACTTCGGCTATAAGGGACATCTAATATAAGGGACGATTTTTTCCTGGTGTCCCTTATATCCAAGGTTTACTGTATGTATCCATAGGACACACTTGAGTGCAAAATTGATGCAAAACTGTCTGTTATTTTGTTGACCTGTATATTGTAAGCTAAATTAAAGCTTCTATTATAAATACTGTCCTACTAAAAAGTGTCTATACATTGTATTAGTAAACAATTTTAAAAAGTAATGTAATAACTTTTTAGTATAATACGTAATTTTAGCTGTTGTGTTATTATATGATGTAATTTGTGATCCTAGATATAAAATAATTTTAAAAGTAAAATATAATTTAATGTGTATTATTTAGTTTAATATATGTGATATAGTGTAGTGTATGTTTATATCATTTAATGTGTGCGCGTGTGTGTGTGTGCATGTTAGTGTGTTGTACATGTAATGTGTAATATAATGTATACTCTATAATCACAGATAATAAGATCAAAAAAATTAGATTTAGATAGAATAATGACAACTGAAAAGGGAAGGAAAATAAAAGTTTAAACTTCGTCCTTTCCTTTTCTTGAAAACTTTTATTATAGTTTGATGTATTTTTATACTTCTGTGTGCAAATTTTGTGTAACATGAAATGTTTTTTTAACTCGTTCAATAAATAGAAATTTGTAAACAAAATAAGTAATTAAGTATTTGGTTTTATTTTCAAACAAAAAAGGTCATAAATTTTTTTGTATGCACAATACTAATTTATTTTTAATATGACCAAGTTTTAATTAATTAACATAAAAACTATGAATTCCAGATTTAAACTTCGGTTTTTACAAGAACCCAGTTGTAATGTTTGTGGTTCACTTGCTTTAACGGAGAGTTTAAATCATGTTTACAAATATTGGAGATTATAATAAAACAGCATGCATAGAGCCACTGTTTACTACAATGCTGCTGCCACCTACAGTAGCCATGTGCAAATGTTGCAAAACAGCTTGGATTTGACACTTGAGAAAGCAATGGCATTAGTATATAAAAAACATGTTCCGACGTTAGCAACAGAGATCATACATCTCAAGCTATGTAGATTAAAAGCTTCTTTTTACAGTTCTTGTTTTAGTGAAATGAAAGTGTTAAAAGCCATGAAGTAAAACTTGAAGAACCTGCCAAACCAGATTCATTTATCGAGTAAAAGCTACAGACGCTTTTCTTAAGCAATGATCCATCAATGTTTTTCAAATGCATCACAAGGTATATACATTTTCCTTTGACTTTTCATAGTTGATAATCATTCACAAGTATCAATTAACAAATCTGTACACGACTGTCAACACGTATTTGTACGCGACTGTCAACACGTATTTGTACACGACTGTCAACACGTATTTGTACACAACTGTCAACACGTATCTGTACTGGACTGTCAGCACGTATCTGTACACGACTGTCAACACGTATTTGTACACGACTGTCAACACGTATCTGTACTGGACTGTCAGCACGTATCTGTACACGACTGTCAACACGTATCTGTACTGGACTGTCAACATATATTTGTACACGACTGTCAACACGTATCTGTACTGGACTGTCAGCACGTATCTGTACACGACTGTCAACACGTATCTGTACTGGACTGTCAACACGTATCTGTACTGGACTGTCAGCACGTATCTGTACACGACTGTCAACACGTATCGGTACTGGACTGTCAGCACGTATCTGTACACGACTGTCAACACGTATCTGTACAGGACTGTCAACACGTATTTGTACACGACTGTCAACACGTATCTGTACTGGACTGTCAGCACGTATCTGTACACGACTGTCAACACGTATCTGTACTGGACTGTCAGCACGTATCTGTACACGACTGTCAACACGTATCTGTACTGGACTGTCAACACGTATTTGTACACGACTGTCAACACGTATCTGTACTGGACTGTCAGCACGTATCTGTACACGACTGTCAACACGATCTGTACTGGACTGTCAGCACGTATCTGTACACGACTGTCAACACGTATCTGTACTGGGCTGTCAACACGTATCTGTACTGGACTGTCAGCACGTATCTGTACACGACTGTCAACACGATCTGTACTGGACTGTCAGCACGTATCTGTACACGACTGTCAACACGTATCTGTACATGACTGTGAACACGTATCTGTGCACGACTGTGTTGTCTGACTCATTGGTTTCTAGGTTCTGATCTGGAAATATCTGTGTTGAACAACATTGCCATTGGGTGAAAAGTTTCATTACTAGGACAAGGATAGGCCAAGAACTTCAACGTGCTGTACAATTTTTCTACAGAGCACCAGAATGTTATACAGCACTCCATGATGCACTAATATTGTATTGTATATTGTATTGTATATTAATTGCGGGCTGCTATCATGAACTGCGAGTACCGTGAAATTTTAGTTGTGTGAAATGCAAAGGTGTTGTAGTTGCTCTTTGGTTCTTTTTCGTGGCTCTCTGTGATTTTATTCTTAAGCATAAAGTGGCATTTACTGTGCTGTGTGCTGCCATCTTCTGTTAGCCTGCATGACTACTTGTCTGCAAAGATGCCAGTTTGTCGGCATGTCTACTACACAACTACTGTGATCCATGTTACTACAAAATGCTACAAAACTGAACTACAAAACTTCTAGAAAACCATCTCTACAGTTTATTCAACTGCTATAAATGATCAACTTCATTACAACTTCGTGGAAACAGCTGTAGATTCTATCCTGATCATGGGAAAGAGCATGTCTAAAAAACTTTTAAAAGTATTATAAAAAAATTAGTTAGAAATCTTAATTTAGACCAGTTGCGCAACCTGTAAAAAGTACAAAGTCTCACGTGTTAAATGTTATTGTGGAACAATTCTCTTAAAGAATTTAAAGAATAAAGTGTTTTATAAACGGTGTGTAGAAGACATTTTTTCATTGTTCAAATCTATAAACCTCACACCCCTGGTTTTTTAATTGTTTAAACCCATTGCATCAAACTTGCTTGAAATATTGAAAATATATGTTCATTATATTTTTTAGATAATACTGCTTCATAATGACCATGGTAGAATCTCTACATCTGTTTTCAGAAAGAATACGCATTACAAGTTATTGGTCTGCACGCTGGTTTTGAGTCTGTTTCTTGAAAATTGTTCAAATGCAAGCTCATTCAAATTTTAGTATATAGATCTTTTTGTTTTTCATCATCGTGTCAGATATTTCACGAATAAGTTAATACTAAAAAAGTTATGTAATTTTTAACAGATTTTCAGTGTTGTTAAACCATCAAAAAAATCTTAATAAAGTTTTTCCAAAAAAATCACCGTACTGTCCGTTCCCATAAAAGTAATTTATTTACCTTTACTGTTTATTGGTTCTTAGCCCTTTCAAGTGAAAAATAAAATCAGGCATACGGTTAAGCAGCCGCATATTCATTATGCATTATTTTCCATTTAAAGACAAAATACCCACATTCTTGCAATCTGGTATTGATTATAGATTTCAGTGTAACAGCTGCAATGTTGCCTACCATAGCAAAGGTCCAGACTTTCTAAAGAAAGAATAATTGTATGAACATCTATTGATCTGCTCTAGAACTTGCAACTTATTTAGCAAGAAATTAAAAAGTCATCGTCAATCCTCAACACTAGCTACAGTTTTACTGTATATCTTTCTCTCTCTATCTGTTTCACTTCATCTTTGGCTGCCATATAAATACATAATTAGTGATTTTTAGATACTGCCAGTTTCGTCTAAAAAACTGTATGCCGTTTGTTTACCAATCACCCTGAAAATGACTACCAGACTCTGCAACTGACATCTTTTTGGTATTTTGTATTTTAAACTTAGTGCTTGTTAGAAAAGTTGTTACTTTCAATAAAATAGTGGTTCAGTGAGTGCATGTATAAATTGATTTTGTTTGTTGACCAGCGGATATGGGTGGGGATGGGGGTGCTGCATTTACCTTCAGATTTTGAGGACCCTACCAGGACTATTAGCACACTAGGCAAACAACGTGCCGCTGCAATGCTTTGCCTTTCCAAACTGATTCAAAGATCAATCCTTACAGCTCATCGGCCAATTCACAATTTGCAGTCAGTTTACTAATTCTAGAATAATTATTGCTGACTGTAGTTATGCCCGAGGGACACAAATTAGGATTTATGCAAGAAGATTCCCCTTGCTCTGTTTCCACATTTACTTACTTTCATTAAAGATAATCATGAAATTTATGAATAACTGATGCTTACAGACGTAATATGTATTTAGCACTGAGCGTTCAATTACGATAAAATTTCCTGGGATTGTTATTATTATTCTGGGACGCTATTTTCAAATCGTTTTAATGAAAGAATGATTTAAGTTTTTTAATGTTTTAATCCTGCAAATTTGCAATTTTAGCACAAACCATTCCAAACTATATTATGGAAGCAAAGTGTACAGCTCCAAGATCACAGTTTGTGTTTACTAAGTTCTTTACTGTGTAAAAAATAGCGAGGGAAATTACTGCTACTATTGTCGGTTTTATTAAAATTCGTCATCGTCATCGTCACCATCACTATCATCATCATCTTCTTCTTCATGATCATGATCATCATTAATATCATCGTCGTAGTCGCAGCATTGCATAAACGCAGTAGAAAATACAGGACAATAACTTGGTGAAAATTTTCGTATTTGCTGTTTTCATAATTTCAAGCATTTATTTAAGATTTCCAATATCGTTATTGAACTCGGTGTTTTTAAAAACTCCCATTTTTCCTCTTCTTGCAAATTTTCTCATTTTTTCTTTCACTTTAGCACTTATTATTTAACACAAGGCTAGTTATTAAGAAGGCACATGTCTAACAAGCATCAAATTCTATTGAACACAAAAAGTGAACATTTATTCATTTGATTAATGCATTTATTCCCAGATAACTTTACTGTTATTACAATATTACAAGTAATTTCACCTCTCAAATGTCACACATGCAATACTTGACTAACGAGCATAGAATAAAACCAATCTCCATATCAACTGTTAATTGAGTAACTAATGCAAGCAACTTGATGTCTTACTTAATCCAAGTCTTGCTGGTCAGTTCAAGTACCATTTATTAGGGTTGATTTGAAACAAATTCGATTCTATGCTGATTTTACATTAAATCTGCAGTTCTAGTAGATATTAGGGGTGAGCATCGAACGTTCGAATTCGAAACACTGAAGTTCGATTCGATTCGAATTCGAAAGTCACAAATCACAAAGTCACTTTCTGGTAGAGAATGCTAACCCCTAGTAGATATATATTCATGCTGCAGTACACCTACAATAAAAATAAAACGCAAGAGAAAAATTAGAGCAAAAGGAACAATCGATAATATGTAACGTTATTAGCGTCCTCTCCAGCACCAATCGCACTCGACCATATATGCATTCGGATATTTTTTCTTTGCTTCACATTCAGCCCTAAATGTAGAAAAAAATTAGAAAGCCATCTGCAGAAATCTACAGTAATTAGGCCCTACCATCATGAGTTGAATATTTGCATGAAAATGCCGAGCTGCATAAGAAAATTGGAGAAGATTATTCGATTTTCTACTGCCTCTCGCTTTGTGCCAAGGACAGTCAATAATGAGCAGCCCAATTACAAAAACTGCAACAGCCATGGTGAAATAACAACCACAAAGTTCGTAGCTTTATAATTAACAAATAAAAATGAAAAACATATTAGATTAGTAGAATCATTGATTGATAGATCTCGCTCTCCTAGCAGCATTATGCACAACGTGCATCGTTAGCACAAATAATTTGACAAACGTTGGTTAGTCAGGAAACAAATCAAAAGTGAACGTATAGACTTGGCAGTTTATATTATGTAGTGTTCACCTTGCATTCCACCAAGTTGAGATTGAGAACATTATTGTGCCAGGTATTAAACGGTTTTTGCCCTATTAATTTGGCGTGTTGTTTTTTGAAAGTTTTCCAAACATATTTTCTCAACGAAAAATTGATGTTAGTTGTTGCTTAGAACATATTGAGAAAACATGACCTGCAGCTGCAATGACAGAGCACGTGACCTGCAGCTCCAATGACAGAGCACGTGACTTGCAGCTCCAATGACAGAGCACGTGACTTGCAGCTCCAATGACAGAGCACGTGACTTGCAGCTCCAATGACAGAGCACGTATGATTTTACTACTGTGGGATCTTTCACTTCGCGCCACCATAAAAAAATCTGATTCAATGTATCAACGCTAGAAAGACCCCGAAATCTACAGCCATCAATTTTTATACTTACACATCTCTTTCGCATTCATTTGGGTACCTCTCACATCTCTGTTCTCTTGGAACACCCGCGCCCATTAATTTATAACAAGCTAAGCTATAACCAGCTTCAGAACAGTCTTTAGTACACGCATCTGATTCTGGTGAGGATGTAGGACAGGGACATTTTCCATCGCACTTCTTTTTCACGCCTACAGGTAAATAATAGACAAATTTCTTGACCTGTCGATTAATAAAGAGCAAAAATGCAAGCAAAATAAATATATTGGTAAGCCTTGAAAACATTTCTAGCATTGGGAGTCGAACTAAGGTCTTGTTAACGGACTGAATATTTTATATTGAGCCAAGGCCGGTTTCAAGCCAATTCAACAGATTTGTTTAAAAACTGGACCCCACGCCAAGAGACACGCTCGAGTGGAGGACCTTATGTGGTGAATTGTTTAATTAATTAAAGTTTCCTGATTCTGTGAAGACTGTGAAACTATTCAGTCTGTTCTTGTATATCCATATTTCAACGTAATTTTGCTGATCATTTATTTCTTCTGAAATGTCAGTTCATCGGCAGCATTTACATAATTTAAAAATGGTAGGTAATTGGTGAACCTGTGTACGTTAGTTAGATTGCGGCTTGATTGTAATTGTTCTAATTTGAGGAAGATATTCAAACCCTTAACCCACGTATTTATGGTCAATAATTTCATAATAGAAAGTAAATAATATTGTGATTACATATACAAAATATAAAAACTATTGACTATGAAACAATTTTGAAAGATTTCTAGGATAAAAAAGCCAAATTACTTGTTTTAGAAGTCCTATGCACAAACAGTTTGTAAAGTTATTATCTTGTCTTGAAATAAAACATTAAAACTTTCATATGGATTTTCAATTTTTTGCATTTCAGTGTGGCTAATGGTAGAGCTTCAAACCCTAAACACTTTTTGGTTGAGACTGGTGTACTGAACCATCCATCTTGAGCTTTTGTAGGGTAAACGCCATCACTAACTGTTTTCCAAGTTCCCCGCATTTCCTAGCATCGGCCCTGCTCTAAATAACTTACTTACCAATACAGTTCAGGCGA